>PQWD01000646.1:0-121433 GCA_019425675.1 Leucinodes orbonalis
AATTTTTGTCTTTCTAAATCTATTTAGTCTGCCAACTATCAATAATGAGATGTTATTAATAAACATTTGTAGGTACTTTATTTGTGATTTGATATCCTTGTTTGAGTTACTAAATAAGACAAACTTGTATTTGATTATTTTGACATTACAATACGATATTTTAATTCACCTTGAACGAACACATTGACCTAAATTTTGTGTGAAAACACTCATCCAAAATGCCCTGGCACCCTTCACGTAACAAATATTATTTTATTTCGCCGTGCTAGCTTTTTATTTCATCAGAAAATATTCATCCCATGTCATACATTGTCACCCAACGCGACGCGTCAATGTCGGCTAATTTCTTACGGTCCCGCGCATTTGTTCAATGCAACTAAACTTATTTGACAATAAAAACTCCGAAGTGTCACTTAGATAAAACTTGTATTCATTTGCAACCTTAATGCATATAATATAAGGTCGACAGTTGAAGACTTAAACATGAAATAGGGTGACAATGTACAAACTTCCGCACGGATAGCCACCACACATTAGCGGTTATGCGTGTGACTCGAAAGATATCTTCATTATGCCCATTTAAATGGCATGGTTACCATTTAGATAAGGGTCGGGCTGACTTTACAATCATTCCGACTGTCAAAAGTCATTTGAATGACAATGACAGTTGTGTGGAACTGAAACGGACGTTAGTTGACTTTGTTGGCGTAAACATGTTGAACCCTTCCGTGTAGCTAGGAATTCAGATGCAGTTATTACTTACGTAGGTTCTTACTGGGGGTTTACCGTCATCTCTTATAACAGTATTACTATAATCATACGTAAGCATTTCTGTACCAGAAAAGGCGGTAACAAATTAAGTTTACTGTCAGTGTCATCCTTCTGCCAATAAAAAAGTACGCATACATTAATGATATAAGCGTTACAAATATTATTATGTGATGATTCGTTTCATGGAAAAACATAAATTTTCCATACACTCATTGTCTGAGCCTGGTATCATTGGTAACACTTGTGATATTGCCAAACTGTCTCATATTATATAATATTATTGATTCAATCATAATTATGCACAACATCTGTGCAAATCATGTAAATCATTTACAGTCGATGTAGAATTATAGGTGCCATGGACGTATGAAAAAATACGGACGGGTTTCGCTTCAAAAGTGTGTCTAATCCGGCCAGTTTTTGTATGGAAACAAATGATGTAAAAAAGTATAGATTTGTGATATGCTCACAAAAAAGTGTTCCGAATGCAGTGACAGCACACATACACATATTTCGAATGAGCGTACATTTACCTAAACGGCGGTTCGTTTTTGAGGCACGGATGGCATATCTATCTTATATATTCAGAAAATCATTAATGGAAACCTCAAATCATCTGTATCTATTAATGACAGTCGGTATTTTTAATACGTCCATGGTAGGTTCATAGTTCATGTTTTTTGTTCTCGCAAGTTAGTTTCCTGTGTCTCTCTACAACATATCGCAGTTTCGTTTTCGTTTCTTCGTGTTTGTGCATTTAGTTAGTTTCATCATCATCAGCTCATTAAACGTCCCCACCGAGGGGCACGAGCCTACCCGTATAGGGTGATTAGGCCATAGTCGTCCACGCGGGCCCAGTGCGGGTTGGACGACTTCACACACAACATTTGAATCTCTTCGCAGGCGTGCATGAAGGTTTCCTAACGAGTTTTCCTTCACCGTAAGAGCATCGGATAACGTACATATATTTTCGAAAATTCGAAAACCCCATTGGTACGTGTCGGGATTTGAACCTCAGCCCTCCCGGTAGGAAGGCGACAGTCCACACCATTGAGCCACCGACGCTCTTCCAAAATTATATATTATATTATATATATACCCAGTAACATTGTCTACTCAACTTACTGTAGGAACATTAAAAATTCATAAGAAAACTAGGGTGGAAGACGCTTACAGCTGTGACACAGTGTATACTAGTACAGCTGTCAACGCTAAACTCTTACTCTGTAATTAATTTAAGTTGTTCTTATTGTTTAGACTAAGAATCATTGTTCACTGGAATTATCAAATAAACTTATTATTATATAATATATAATTTTGGAATCATATTTTAGTTAGTTTATTGTTTATCAAAAAAATTACCTCACTGATCAAGTGCGTACAACGGTGGAAGCCTTTTTTTATTATCCGCAGTGCCTGATATCGTCCCGTGATATACCGAGTGTTTTGCACTTCTGTGTTTCGGGACACTGTAGCTAGATAAATTACCGGGTATAAGATAGGTTAGGCGCAGTGCAGTGTAGAAATATAATTACAGGTTAATAATTTCCACCCATAGATTTCCCAATACAGGAGATGGGGCAAGCCGCGTTTTTAAGTGCGACAAATGTAAGCTCAACGAGCATACACTGGCTGCCAGTTTACGCTCTGTGAGACGAGTCAAGACGCACGAATATTAGAAGAAATTACCGTTTTTGCCCAAAATGCCATCCTGTGCAATTGTAACATGCCATCATCGCAATGAATCAGTAAATTTACCAAGAAATATAATAACTTTTCACAGGTAAGAACCAAAAAGAAATTGCGACACTGGGACTGCCTATAAACTTGGCGGCTTGTCCAGTCTAATAATATAATAATTTCCACCAATACTGCATCTGTCATGGTCAGGCGTTTACTAAATAACGTACAGACCCATTTACTTTAAGACATAAAAAAATTTACATTAGTTGGACACAGACTGGTGAACTTGGGTTAATAAAATTTACGACATATTCCTGATAGATATCCTGTAAAACATTTAGATTCTGAGGAACTTAATTGAAAATAGTTGCATGCATTTTAATACAATAGTATGCAATGTAGTAGTGAGAGCGTCGGTGGCTCAGTGGTGTGGACTGTCGCCTTCCTACCGGGAGGGCTGAGGTTCAAATCCCGACACGTACCAATGTATTTTCGAATTTTCGAAAAATATATGTACGTTATCCGACGCTTTTACGGTGAAGGAAAACATCGTGAGGAAACCTTCATGCACGCCTGCGAAGAGATTCGAAGGTTGTGTGTGAAGTCGTCCAATCCGCACTGGGCCCGCGTGGACGACTAAGGCCTAATCACCCTATACGGGTAGGCTCGTGCCCCTCGGTGGGGACGTTTAATGAGCTGATGATGATGAGTATGCAATGTAGAAAAAATTAAATATTAAATGCAGCTGTTACCAACCAACGATTTTTGAATATCAATGAATGGCATTGTTGTATATTAAGTAGGAAAAATAAATATACACTTGAACATGTTTCAAGCATAAAATATTTATGATCAGTAAGTCAGAATGAAACAACACTATATTGGTTAAATAATGGTCATTTCCGAGTTAATTAATAATAAAACCTTTTTGGATTCATCCTGACATTGTAATAATTTTGGAATATTTTGAAACGCAGTTATCGGTGAATTAATACAAGTGTCAATCAACGATGAATTTTAATGGGGTATTGTTAATTCAAATTCTGGGCATTATCTTAAAAAGTAAAAGATAAGCTTGTTAGGAAAACTGTTAATAATGATCTAATTTACCGCTGCTGGTGTGTTTACGGTCATGATGACTATGTTTCGCCCTATATATAAAATCATCAATGATAATTTGACGGTCGTCAGCCTTTTCGAATTTAATATAATTTAAAAGCCTTCTGTTCTCTTATCGTCAACCTGTTGCAGTCCAATTCTCGAGATAGGCCTCCCCATTATACGCTAGATATCCCGGTCCTCCGCTTTTCTCATCCAGTCTCCAACAGCGACCTTTTTCAAGTCGTTGGTCCATCGGGCCGGAGGTACGCTTGCCAAGACGCAGTCTCCACTTTATGCAATAGTAAAATGTTTGTTTTTAGGTAGGTGTCTGAGGTTATGAATTCCATAAGACTTATGCGACCCAAGAATTAAGGGGTACCTCGTCCATCAGAGTAAGTTAAAGAACTGTAACAGCCTACTGTTTACCTATACCAACAAATCCAATGAATTGATTGATATAACTAATTTTCAAACTATTTTTTCCACGCATAGGTGGATGTGTCACTCAAGTGAACTATCTGCTCGTTTGCCTGCCTATGAACTAACAAAAATATAATCTCGAGTCCATCCGGACTTCAGAAGGCACGTTAAAATGTTGGATGGTACTTAGTAGTAAACCTAACAATCTGCACTGGGCCCGAGGGTTAGGTTACGGCCCAAACTCTCCATACCCGTGCTGTGTAGGTAAGGCCTATACCTGTTGTGGAACGATAAAGGCTGACGATGATGATGAAATAATTAAAAAAACACTATTAATCGCAAACAAAATGGCGTTATTTTTAAATTTTTGAGCGTTTTGTCGCATCTAGCTAATCCTGTCGATATGGAATTGTGAAATGCGTTTTATTTCACACCAGATCCGTCAAACGAACACCGGCAAGCCATAAAACCGCGGGTACATGTGTGCAAACATGTTACATGCAGGGCCAGCCTGGGGTGTGTACAATAGGCCTAATTTTTATAGTTTAAGTCAGCAGCGTTAGCGGGTAGGAAACTACTGCCTCCTTATATGCACTATCGCGAAGAAACGTCATCCAAAAATGTCCGAACTGCATGATAGATACGTATATTTATTATTATATATATATAACATAAAATTAATTCAAATTTTGACCCTAACGCGTTATTGAAAGGGTACAAATCAAAAGTACGAGCTCACTACGAGTACTATGTATATCATTATGATTTGTAGCGAGCGACGTGATAATGAATGAAAACTCTGCCCAACCGACGCGATGGGCTAAATTTTGCCGCGGACACTGGTTGAGTGGGATTGTGCGTCTTTTTAGTTAATTGATTATCTAAGCCTGCCTCATAGAAAACTTGTTCACGCGCCGTTGTGTTTCGCCGCGTGAGTTTGGTTGCGCAAGGTTGAAATATTCAGTATGTACTTATCTTTATACTTTTGTGACGTCTATGTAGGTAACTTATTTATACCGATGGCTATAAATCAAATAAATTATTATTTTACTGGACTCATATATGTACGTTTATCGGACGTTATTACGGGGTAGGAAAACATCGTGAGGAAACCTGCGTACGCCTGCGAAGAGATTCAAAGGTTGTGCGTGAAGTCGGCCAATCCACACTGGGCCCGCGTGGACGACAAAGACCTACTCTTTAACTCTCGGTGCGGACATATATGAGCTTATGATGATAACGTTGAAATGTGTTAAAGAGACTATAAATATTTTCTTATTCATTATTTTTTTATACCGCTTATCTCTCGTCACTTAAACGTCAATTTACGCGGTTACATGATCCCGCGCAGCCCCAGCGTAACATTGATAAATATTTGGCGGCATTATTCGTACCGTGCTATTAGGGCGCCAAGCTGCGCGGGCGCCGCCTAGCCTCGCTTGCTACGAGTAAAAAGTTTTGGTAACTAGTAATTAAAAAATGATTCGCTTAACAAGGCTTTTTGTAACCCCAAACTTTTCTAAATACATACAGTGTTTTTTAAAGTTACTCCATGTGCCTATAGGCATATTTTTAAAAGTGAAACACTTTTGAAATTACAATTCATTTGGCATACGGACCAATTTTGTTGTGGGCGAGATGTTATAAGACTCTTTTGTTTTTTTAAAATTTCTTAATACTACCATGTAAATTTGTAAGCATGATAGGTACCAGTAATTAGGGTTTATTTGCTTATTTAAATAATATACCTATATAAACCATTTACTTAGAAACAAGATCTTTCCTTAAACCGACTTCGACTTTCCCAGAATAAAACATTTTCACACCAACTCTAATCCAAACAAAATAACTGTTTAAAAATAACTACGTATTGTTACGGCGAAACAATTTATCTCTAATAGACGCCGAAATTGTCTTCAGTGACTCAACTAATCCTGGTTTATCCTTGGTCGATTGTTCTCCCGGGACTATGACAACAAATGGTTTCAACCGAAAACCAAACACCGACGGAATGACTATAACAACAATCCTAAACTGAGATTATCCCTGGAATTAATTAGGTTAATAGTTAAGCGGTATTTTAAAACTGAACTTCGATTGTTTTTGTACTAAAACCTGAGAGAAACGTTCTGTCTTAGCCATGCACAGTCAAATAGAAACTTAACAGCGTACGGTTGTACATTTTGAATTTAAAAATTATTGTTAAATTAAATTTGGAGTTGTTGAGATAAATATGCAATTCTGTTAGCTTGATTTTAAGTGCCAGGATAATACGGATATTTTTTCTATATTTAAACCTGGCAAGACCACTCCTTTGCATTTCGTCTAAAATTTAAAATGTTATTTTTAAGCTATATCTACGAAATGTTTATTAAACATGCATAAAAATCTAAGGAATAGCCTTTTATTCGCTTTTCTATCCAAAATTTAAAATCAAGTATTTGCTCGTCCTATATATTATTTTACTTTAAGCAGTCTATGACTAGACAAACGTCCTCTCCATATTGCGATACATAGTTATGTCCATATTTCCCAATCAACACTTCACCAGCCACTTTAAATACGGCAGAAATATATTATAATTACTTAAATGAGATACTTAAGGTATATGTATAAGGTATATGAGATACTTAAGGCATTTTACGGCCTTAAATACGGCCTTAAATCACGTGACTCACTAAGGGAATTATTTAAACAAATAAATATTTTAACATTACCGTCTCAGTACATTCTAGAATGCGTCATCTATGTACACAAAAATTTACATGTATTTTCAAAAAAGTAAGATAATATAACACAAACTTGCCGTTCCAAATCTTAGATTGCATAAGGTTGGGAACTCATTTGTGGATTAAGCATTAAATATTTATAGCTACCACACTATGTAATTGATTTACCTCTGCATAAGTTTAAGTCTCATGTAAAGTCTATTTTAATAAAAAAAGCTTACTATAGTATTGAAGATTATATAAATGATAAAAAACTCATGGACATGTTGATTTCCACGACTGCACTACTTTTGTTTTTTTTTATCATCTATTTAAATTTATATAATACTTAACTGCTTAATAGTACTTTTGTAGATTATTATATTTTTACCAATACATAATACGATAAAAATTGAAAATATAATTTGCTTTATATAATTATTTTGATTACAAATGAATCTGTATTCAACACAATTTTATTGAAAAGAGTAACTACTGAGTTTCTTGCTGGTTTCTTCTCAGTGGAAAACTACTCCCGAACCAGTGGTAGCTTCATTTGACATTCATAAGTGTTTAAGGACCTAAACTTAATAACACTTTTCATTTAGCTAGACGGTCAAAGACTCGTAGGGATAACTGTGAGTACAAGCGATTTACTATGATTTTTCTGCCATAAGTCTTCCAGTAAACTAGTATTCTAGTTACCAAGGTATCTATGTACCTATTACAGTACTTCATCAGCAAATCAAACGCGTTGTTTACTCCACAATTACAAAGTAAATTACATGATATAGAGTCTACGCTCGACCACGCGCAGTGTTTAGTCACGCTGCCAATGTCAGCCAACATGGCGGATACCATGGGGATCGACCCCACCGTAGTTACACTGTGAATTATTTTATTTCATTATTAACAATACATTTCACTCGTTTTGAAATATGATTTGTTGGCGGCCATATTTTTGTGTTCCCTGCGCAAGAGCAACTGTACAACAAAAGCGCGTAACGAAATGTATAAAAAGCAATGAAAACATCGTTGCGGCCGCGGCTGAATATTTGATAGTCACGGTTTGGTTTGATGGAAACGTGTTGTGACAGGGTTTAATTCGGCTGAAGCTGACTAGTTTAAAATTATAGATCTTTGTCGGCTATATAAAAGAATTGCTATGTACTTGCTAAATACCACTCTTAAAAATCTGTTTGTAGCTTCAACATCGGAAAAGAATCGATCGGTTGTAACAAATACAAAAACAGACCCAGCCATTTAATAAAATTGAACCGCATGCTATTAACAAAATGAAGTTTATAGCTTTATATTGGTAGTGTTCCAGTTACAAAATCTAAGTTATACATTACTATAAGATACTGTAGTAAATGACAGACTCTGTAACCGCTGATATGAAAAGTTTAAGTCTATCGAGTTTCTTGTCGGCTCTCTTCGAAGATCCTACTTATTCCGAACCGGTAGAGTCTTCAAAATATAATAATAACGATTGACAATTTAAATGTATTTGTAAAAGATTAAGATATTATGAGTTTGAACTACAATAGTTAATGTCATACATAATTGTGTATTTGACACCACTAATCGTTGATGCACTTTTTATGAACTGTCAAAAAGGAACGTTTCCATATTGTTTGTATGAGATTATTGAAACGTGACGTCATTGCTCACTAACATCAATTGACCTAATATTTATTGGTTTCAGTGTATTTAAAAATACAATACTGCAAATAAACAAAAGTGATCAATGAAACGACATGTAAAATAAAGTGCACTTTTATGAAAATAAGGTTTGGTATTTTATTGCGAATGGTGGAGAATACCGAATTGTGTAAGTTACCATCAGACCTTCAAACCATCAGTTCATGCTAATGTAAATACTCGATACGACTAAGAACTACCTAGGTACATGATTACTATTATCTTTATTAGTATTACTGTATAAAGAATTTAATATCAAGAGTCACGGAACCTTAAAATATATTTTAATTTTTGTAATAAAAAGGACCCAACGTTTCACTAAATTTAACTAACAAAAAACATCCACAGATAAAGAAAGTGAAGAATTTTAACAATCATATAAACGTCACGGTACCAAATTGCCAATAAAAATATAAATAAAAATCATGTATCCCTGAGAAATATTTTGCTACAGATGATAGTTTATCTAACCATAGTGCGGTTCATGCTTTTATCGATCTTAAAACATAATTTATACAAAAAAAGCTTTAAACTCAAAGCACAAAGCTGCCGACCAGGTATAAGGCACAACCCTTGCGCAAAAACATATTGATTTATTGACTTAAAACTATAATGTCACTTTGCGTGATGACATTTTAGACTTTATATTCTTCACAGTAAGAGTCTTTGTCATTTTAGGTGACACAATAGTGATTTCCACAGCGGTATTTGACTTTATTTATCTATTATTAGGGGTATCGCCGCTCCCTGCGCCGGCGCAGAATGCGTGGCGAATGTGACATCTCAATTTGGTCATATTGTCTGTGGTACACAAAGCCGCCCTGTGTTGAATTAGATAAATCACCATATTTCCGCGACGCGCCCCTTCTTACCACCCTAGATTACAAATATTAAGCTACAATGGGATAGCATACATTGCTGATTTTGTTCCTTGTGTTACATCGCGTTGTTGTGTATCAGCATCGATGTATGAGTTGTGGTTTTTGTAAATTGTAATGTAGGGTTATGGGACTCGGATGTAGAGTAATGGTGAGGCTATTTCCCAAACCCATGTTATGTGGGACCAGTGGGTAATATGTTGTAATTTATTGGCGTATTGTTTGGATATCGTTTGTTTGGGAACCGTATAGTGCTAGTGAAAAGTAAAGTAAGCGATGTTTTTAAGCGACTTTAAAAAAGGAGGTTACTTACTTAATTTGACCGTGGCATATATGTTTTTTTATGTTTGTTCGCAGATATCTGCGTTGTATATGAACCGATTTGGAAAAAACCAAGTCTTTTTATACAATGTCTTTTGGTCTGTAAGTAAGTAAGTTACCATCAGACCTTCAAATTATCGCGTTTGTAACTATTTAGGGTGGGTTGTCACGTGTGTAGAAAGTTCCTATATATTATCTATAGTGGTTCCTGAGATTAGCGCGTTCACACAAACAAACAAACTCTTTAGCTTTATAATATTAGTATAGATTTAAATGGAGCTCCATAACGAAGTTTGTTATTTATTTTCAATGCATTATTAGACAGACACACATGTGGTACATGAGCATAAAACTAAGCCACTTTAAACTCCAAAGAATCCGTTTTCCCGCTATTTAGTTCAATTTTAGTGCTATAATAACTGATATGTATGTTAAAGTGAACTAAAACAATTTTTAGAAGTGGCATGTTTCGTAAACAGTAACGCTTTAAATTACCATGCAGAGCTGGTAGCACCGTATTTTAAGTCGGATGGACCGCTCTATATGCAATACCATTTAAACTAGTGTTGTTCCATGTTGCTTGTCGATGGTTTTGTTTTTTAACTCTTGACCGCCAATGCACGCTTGAAGCGCCAGAAACAATTGATTTTAAGCGTGAAGCTTGTATTACGTGGTAATAACAACTGATAAACAAACAAAGTGTGTTTTTTGTAAATACATTCATACACAGAAACACCCAGACCAATACAACAGACATGTTCATGCACACAAATGTGTACTGCCAGGGATCGAACCGGAACACTTGAATCAGTGGCCTCTCAACCATTACACAAATGTTCGTCGCTATAGTCGATCGGTAACAAAAGTATCGTGTATAACTAAACACTAACATCACTATTTAGAAATTCTATTAGTATATAATTATCACGATAGAGCGAGTCGCTAGTCCCGCTAGATGAGAGACCGCACTCTCCGGATATCTTAATCGAAACGATTACAGATAGGCCGTGTCACTGCTACTCTTATAGGAGCGTGAACAAGGTAGAAGATGAAGCGGTTTGGGCGTGAAGATGACAAATTCTGGGTATTTTTCAATGTACTTTGTTTAACCAGGCAGTCGTGTCGGTGGCTCAATGGTGCGGACTGTTGCCCTCCTACCGACTGTACCGGAGGACTAAGGTTCAAATCCCGCCACGTACCAATGTGTTTTCGAATTTTCGAAATTACATGTACGTTATCCGATGCTCTTTCAGTGAAGGAAAACATCGTGAGGAAACCTGCGGCACACCTGCGAAGAGATTCAAAGGTTGTGCGTGAAGTCGTCCAAACCGCACTAGGATCGCGTGGAAGACTAAGGCCTAATCACCCTATACGGGTAGGCTTGTGCCCCTCGGTGAGGACGTTTAATGAGCTGATGATAATGAATAATTGTCTATCAGTTGGTGGTCCTGTACATTTGGTATCTTAAAAAAATGACACAATTAGTTTTATTACCAATACTGGTTGTCAAAAAGAAAGATTCCGCTTTTCGGGACCAGAGCACGCTGTTAACGGGATCACAAAAAACTTGAGATATTATTATTCATGAAAAAAATTACCTAAATCATAATCATCAGCATAATGTCTCCCACTGGGAACAGACCATTCCGCACAGATTTGTTCAGTCCATTCCACAGATTTCCCAATACAGGAGATGGGGCAAGCCGCGTTTAAAGTGCGACAACTGTAAGCTCAACGAGCATACACTGGCTACCAGTTTACGCTCTGTGAGACGAGTCAAGACGCACGAATATTAGAAGAAATACCGTTTTTTTCAAAAATGTCATCCTGTGCAATTGTAACATACCATCATCGCAATGAATCAGTAAATTTACCAAGAAATATAATAACTTTTCACAGGTAAGAACCGAAAAGAAATTGCGACACTGGGACTGCCTATAAACTTGGCGGCTTGTCCAGTCTAATGTATATTCTGATGTCTGTGGTCCATTCAATGATATAATATATAAGGCAAATCATTGAGTCCATAAGACCATGGACGTAGTAACATAGCTAAATATAGTCGAAACTTGGACTGTATGAGATAGTTAACGAACTTTGTGACGGGTGAACGTAATAAACGCATACTAATATACTAAACCTTTTTCTGCTAAGTGCGTTGCTAGTATCGCTCGCCGCTCGACACATGCGCGCGCGCCGCCATTATCGCGGCTTTTCTATTTGAAAACAAACGCGTAACGATTTGCATGAATCACATATTAACAGTTCGTTAATAAACCGTATCGTAAATATTTTGCTGTTGGGTAACCGTGAACCTAGTCTGACACTAAACGTGTGTTCTCCACTTATTGGCGTGTCGGAATTTGTACGAATTCTGGCCTTATTAGCGTAATCGCAGTCCGTTTTTCTCCCCAAACCTATGTTAGGTTACCTAGATCTCTACGCAATACACCAAGTTATAATAATAATAAAGATTCATCATCATCAGCTCATTAAACGTCCCCACCGAGGGGCACGAGCCTGCTCGTATAGGGTGTTTAGGCCTTAGTCGTGCACGCGGGCACAGTGCGGGTTGAACCACTTCACGCACAACCTTTGAATCTCTTCGCAGGCGTGCGCAGTTTTCATCATGATATTTTCCTTCACCGCAAGAGTCGGATACGGTACGTGGCGAGATTTAAACCTCAGCCGTCCCGGTAATATGTTTATTCATAAAACACACAGTACAGTAAATTGTTTGAACTGCTCTCACTTTAGGTACCCTATATCATGAGAGGCGGCTCTTTTTATTAACAGTTTAGCATAATGTTAGGTTCGAATTCTACTTTAGACGCCCAGATTGTTTGATTTGGTAACTTCTATCAATCGATTTAGTATGTTGCGTAACATCTGCGTCAAAATACCTGTATTACCTATACAAATAAATGCTTTGATTTAAATTATAAATACAAATGTAGGTTACTAAAACAATAGTATCCTTCGTAAAAGTCCAAATAAAAGATGAATCAAGTTTATGGATGACATGAACATGAAAGCCCGTGTACTGACTGTGATAAATCTATAATAATACATATATAATTTTTTCTAAGGAAAACTGTCTAAAATTGTCATTGTTCAAATTATTAAATCTGTACCTGATTGATTAAATACTCGATGATAGATTACTTAAATAAGAGATATATGAAATTGACGCATTGGACAAGCGCTTTATTGAATGTGTCGTCTCAATACATATTAAGCGGCATGTAAATCGGTAGACGCTGCCGACACGGTATGGTATAGCTATTAAGAGTAGAACACAGTTCCATTGACTACTGTGGTACTGTCGGAGCCTTTGGACACTAATATCGATATTATGATATCTCAAAATCAATGAAAAATGATCATTTTCATTGTTGTATTCCTATTCAACTTATCGCAGCCCACTGCTGGACAAGGGTCTCCTCAATTTTGCGGCAGATATCCCGGTCCTCCACTTTTCTCATCTAGCCGTGCTTTATTCGTGTTTTAGTATATAGCAATGGTCCTACGATACTACCTTGCAGTATTCCAATTTTTTAATTTATGAATAGTGTGGACTGTTTTCTAAGTGTAATTAGTTTTCATTTTATAAAGTTTGAATAAAATGTATAGTATATAGCTATGATTCTACTAGCAGTATTCCAAAATTTTTTAATGAATAATTTAAACTCTATGTGCAAAGTTATTTTTAAGTATAATTATATCATTTCTGAAGTTTAAAGAAAGGTTAACACGTGATGTCGTGTCGTATATGCCAGTGGGTACGTAAGCGGCTTGTAGCCAGTAGCTAATGGCGGGGCCCCAGTTCGTTATTAATATTGTAATTCGGTCCTGTCGTGAACGCGTTATAGCCGACAACTATTTTTATTGAATCGTCCCTCGTTTTGTACTGGCTAGCGTCGAAACTAATCCGTTAATTTCTTATTTTTTACTTAAAAGTAGAAGTTAGTTACATTTAAGGCTTTCAAAAATCTGAGATGATTTTTAGTAATTTTATTTAGCAAATAATTGAGATTAATGAAGACATCTGTAAACCGGGGCATTTGGTGCAAAATTAAGAGCCATTATGGATATATATGGACATCAATTGAATTTCTTACAAAATTGAAAAATGAAAGTATAATCTTAGTTATTTATTATAAAAATAAGATATTTCTACTCTAACGTAGATAGAAAGCGTTACAAGTACATTATTCGGTAATTTTACAGTCGTTTAAAATTGAACTTATTTAACAGACGTGGTCTCGCATAACACTTAAAGATAATGTGTTAAGAATATGCATATGTATATATGTACTAATAAAAGCATAAAAATTCAACAATTAAGATGGCACCACTCAAACGTTACCTAATATTACTTCATACGATAACACAAAAGACAGACGTCGGCGTTAGTATACCCACAAAGAAAATCCAAAATCTCACGAGCACAACAATGTACCCATGTACGTTATTATTTATTCTTCACACCGACTTGTCAGTGGGGCCATGTAGTTAAGACGTCAAACAATGGGGCTCACCTGTTCTGGTCCGTAATAAGCGTGACTCGGCTTTCGTTGATCACGCTCCCTGTGATTAGCACGGCCGCCTACCGACACAATTGGATGTAACTGATATTGTTAAATTGATTATGGACTAAATTAATAGGTAGTTCCTTTATGTTGAATAATTGTGCGGTGGGGGCAAAGTTGCGGCCTACTGGAAATGCATTTTGTATCTGAACTGCTTCAGTAAATTAGAATCCAAGTGACAATTTAGAAAGTTGTCTTTTATTGTTTTAAAAATCTGTTCTAACTTTGGTGTTAGATTATACGAATAATAGATAAAACATTATACAATAGAAATAAAAGCGTTGCTTGTACTAGAAAACAAATAAATCACAATTAGAAGGGACGTCTTTCGTGTGACAAGCCTCCACAAATTTTAAGTACCTAAATTTCCAGGCCTTTTTGATAAATTCTACTTTGTCACTTTTATTATAACATCTATCTAATAAAAACATTACGGTGTGATTATTTGAGTGTTTCTCGAAAATAGGGTTTTATCAAGAAATATTATATTTGAGTAAGCATAAGTCCATTACGTTTGCTTTACACCCTTACTTGTCATAAATCGATAAAACAAACACGATTAATAAAATTGCTTTTGCACGTAAAGCAGGATAAGTGCCATAGATATAAAGAATTAATAAGAGCATGTTTATTTAAATTATATTCTTATATGACACAGCTAAAGTCAGATTTCTGATGTGACAATCCAGTAATAACTGAGATTATGTTCTTTATCGCGTATATGATAGGAGAAAATTATCCATAACTTGGTACTGCTACCTCATGTATCTGACTATCAGGGTCCTTTTTATTTTATCTTTTGCTCCTATATCTTAAAAGTGCCTTTTATTTGGGAAGGCTAGGTCATCATCATCTCATTAAACGTCCCCACCAAGGGACACGAGCTCCGTATAGGGTGTACTGGCCTTAGTCGTCCACGCGGGCCCAGTGCGGATTGGACGACTTCACACACAACCTTCGAATCTCGTCGCAGGCGTGCATGAAGGTTTCCTCACGATGTTTTCCTTCATCGTAAGAGCGTCGGATAACGTACATATATTTCCGAAAATACATTGGTACGTGTCGGGATTTGAACCTCAGCCCACCCGGTAGGAAGGCAACAGTCCACACCACTGAGCCACCGACGCTCTTGGAAGACTAAGTAAACAAGTTGATTTGCATGAAAATCTTTATGGTTGGCCTTCGTTCAGCAATTGAAATATAAGGCTAGAAATGCTAGAATAATTATGATGAAGTGATAAAATTAAAATTAACTGTAGCCAGCAGTTAAACAAACAAGTAAACATATCACGAGTAAATTTTAAGATTTGATGAATATTTGCTACAAAATAAAGGCATACTCCAACCAAACTCTCTATAACTGACCCAAGTAGATCAGAAAACCGATAAAGGTGTTCATATAATCATAAGGCGCGTGAAAGCCAGAAAAACCGTGATTAGTGGACACAATACCCGGTATTTGCATACACATAAAGCAAAATTTTCCATTGGTCACCGAATTATTGTTGTAGCATTTTCCGAAAAAGGAATTCAGGTGAAGTTGCTGGAGCTTGTAGTAATTGAACTGAAAAATACTATGAAATTAATATGAGACATTTTTGTAATTTAACTTGTTGAACAAAATTATTTTAAGCTTGCGAAAAAATTATTTTCTAAATCAAGAGCACAGCGTGTAAACTTTTTGTTCACTGTTATGTTTTGTCTCTTTGTTTAACGTTGTCTTTCCTTAAAATGTATAATGTGTACAATCTTGGTACATATACCAATGTATGTAGTGTTTTAATTTTGTCAAATAAAGCTTTATTCATTCTTTCTTTCTTTTTCTAAATGTTCATGCCAACGAACGTAAATAATAGATATGAATCATATTCTTAAAACTAAAAATGTTTGATATGTCAAATTCTAGGATTCTTTTTTGCATGCTTGGAAGGTTTTATTAATATCGCTTTTTCCAGTTGAACAGTTATTTAAACAATAACCTTACCTAAGTTCCTATTGACTATAAATCTAAACTAATATTTTCCACATTCTTTCATGTAAAAAAACTCTGAAAAAGCAGAATTCAAAGACTATATGTATTTGTAGAAATATAGCGACACATTATTTAACTATTAATAAATAAACTACATTTGTTATCTATAATTTTCCGCTTGCCCTACAACATGGTAAAGCAAATAAATTTTGTAGCAAGCCTGGCGGTGAAACGTTAGTCAATATGAAATGGCTCTCTTTGTAATATGACTGACACAATGCTGACTAAGCACTTATAGCAATATTGTCGAATGGAGCAAATACATGAATATATTATATCATAAAAGGTTATTGTTCTGAAAGAATAACATGAATTCAGTATGTAAATCTTTTAGGTTGATAACTACTGTATAAAATGTTAATTTTTCTCGTACTAGACAACTGCAACTTAGAAACAACTACTTGATAATTATCACTTAACATGTGTTTTATTATAATGGAAAAAATATCACTAAAACTCAAAACAAAAGTTAATTGATCAACTTTACGTAAAGTTTATAATTATCTAATAAAAACTTTGATAAAATGTTATACTTATTACAGAGAAGTACGCACTTTATTTATATAATACATTTGTTTATACATATGTCCTTGTTATTTCAGTACTGATTTATTTATTCAATAGTTATCATTTTAAATATTTTTAAAATAAAAATACTTTAATGCAATATACAAGCTTGCTGATATAACTTAGAATGATCTAACAGAACTATCTAATAGAAAAGCCGCAGAATTATACATAGTCGTCCATATTGTTCTTATTACCATTGTTGTTTGTTGTCGGCATTTTCTCACAATTCCTGCATTATTCAAACAAAATGACAGTTGCATATCTGGATGATCGAAAACAAACCACCTTATTGTGGGCCGAAACATAATCTGGCACATTAGGCCGAGATACAAAGCTATCGCGCCATCTACGACACAAAGGCCGAACGCCGAAAACACCAAATATCGTTATAATAAACTTATCATATTTCCTATTTCAATACAGTTAGATTGTATCTGTTGGGGGCCGAATAATAGGTAATCCTGTTCGCTGTTTGGGAAAAAGAATAACAGATTGTTGCTGCACTGTTCGAATATTTCTCAAATGACAAGTCTTCCTTCCTTTAAAGTTTGTGGTCATGTCCGCTTTAATCCAGTTTGCCAGTAATGTGATCGGTTTGGTTATAATTCGCGTGATTTTTATAAAAAATACAATGTTATTGTTGCATGATTATGTGTAGAGTTTCAAAGTGTGCATTTTTTTGATCTCGAGAGATCTTTTGCATCTTTTGGTACAGCTGGGTTTGAAGACTAATAATCGCAATAATGTATAATATGTTTGTATTGGAATTTATGACAAAGATGCTATTCATAATAGAATAATATTCCAAATCATATATTTGATACCAAGTCGATTAAAAATAAAGTTGCCAAACACAAATTGCTTCGGACACATTTTTGATGACATTTCCTTTCATTTTTGTACAACCATTTGTCAGAATACATATTTTGTGTTACAAAAAATATTCACGGACCATAAACTATTTTTTTTAATTTTACACTAAATCATAAATTGGCGCCAATTATCAAAGCTACATTACCTCATTACGCACAACATTGCCAGTTGAGTTTTGAAAAAGGAACTTTAGCCGATGTAAACGCTTGCTTTAGCACCGGCCATTGCAAAAGGCAAGGCATCGCAAAACCGTTTAGCGTTCAAAAAGCTTCAACAAACAACTAATCCTATGCAGTAAGTTGCACAATTAGATAGCGATCTCTTTATTGAGTTTTGTTGAGTGAAAAATAATATGTTTTTAGATGTTTATCGCAATGTTGCTACCGGGCACAACGGGGAGTATCCAGTTACGGTTTCGTCCATTTTAAATGAAAGTAAATGTATGCTTTTCATGTGATAACAGTTGTAAAGGCACGCTGGTTGGGGGACTATTATTCGTGTGCGCTTACGTTGATGTTGTGTTTTGATATAGATAAATAGGAAATGAGATTATAAATTAAATATGTACTAGTTTATATACTGAATATGTTAAATGACTGATTTTAACAATAAATATGTTCGATAAGATGATAACACGATTTACAAGCACCTAAATCGACTGAAACAAATCTTCGCGGGGCTCAGAAATATGATCAGATAGAGAAAAATATGTTGCCTCCCCATAGTTATGCTTTGTGAGGCCTGTGCCCAAGTGGGACATTATAGGCTGATGATGATAATGTGTTAAATAGATAATGCGGCCCCAATCATGGACGTATAAAAAATAAGGATGGAGTTTCGCTAATAACAAAATCGTGTCCAAATTCGGCCAGATATTGTATAAAAAATTAAGACATTTGGCTCGCATCTGTGAAATAGAGCCGACATAAAACTGAACAGAACATGGCTCGCGAAGTATATGGTGCAAACTGAGCAAAAGAACAAAGTGATCAAAAGAAAACAAAACTGAAATTGCTTTTAGTTTTTTTATTTACATAACGATTGACGTAAATAACTAATATAAAATTACACGTGTGCCAATCTACAATAACAGATACCTGGTGCCAACACGAGTATTATTGTGTACATATGATTATATTTATCCAAACATACATATTACATATATTAGAAAACATCTTATCCATTGTAACGCCATGTTAAAACATAATTTTATTACTGTTCAAACAAGTCTTTAGTGTCTTTTGTTTTTCGAATTGAATAAATTTGGTAAAATAAATGTTTTTTTTGTTATTCTACAATTTTAATATATGGTTCTATTTAAGTACTGTTGAAACATTTGGAAAAACATTATTTTTAACGTCTAACGTAGGAAATTTTTATTTTACGAACTGAACAGGAAGGTTGGGACGCTCACCTGATGGTAAGTGATACGCCTGACCATTACAGAGCGACATTGAAGGAGAACAACAACTGACATATAGTTATCATCAATGCTTATGCCCAGTGCGGATTGGACGACTTCACGCATAACCTTTAAATCTCATCTCAGGCGTGCGCAGGTTTCCTCACGATGTTTTTACTTCACCGTAAGAGCGTCTGATACGGTTCATATAATTTCGAAAAATCGAAAACACATATACATAGTATTAGTGTACATGGTACATGGCGGGATTTGAATCTCAGTCCTCTCGGTAGGAGGGCAGCAGCCCACACAATTGAGCCACTCACACCAATACAAATATACTAACGTTATACAAATATTTGAACTGTCCGGCGATCGAACCCGGAACCCTTTATGTAGTATATGACGTCTCTACCATTACACCAAACAGGTCGTCAAGATTTATAATGAATCAATTGCTTGTTATACTCGTATGTGTAGTCTGATAAGTTTTTTATGGTATCATCTTTCATCATCATTAAAGTGTAAATGTCCTCTGCTGAAAGAAGACCTCCTTTAATAATTTCCACGCGGACCGATCCCTTGCAGTTGACATCCATCTGCTACCAGCTACTTTAACCAGGTTAGTTTTGGTAGTAATGGAAATGCAAAGAGCGGAGACAAAGAGACGTTTCGGCTTTGTTAGTGGTAAGTTTCCAGATTGGTCTTTAATATAGTCATCATCATCATTAAACGTCCCCACCGAGGGGCACGAGCCTACCCGTATAGGGTGATTAGGCCTTAGTCGTCCACGCGGGCCCAGTGCGGATTGGACGACTTCACACACAACCTTCGAATCTCTTCGCAGGCGTGCATGAAGGTTTCCTCACGATGTTTTCCTTCACCGTAAGAGCGTCGGATAACGTACATATTTTTCGAAAATTCGAAAATACATTGGTACGTGTCGGGATTTGAACCTCAGCCCTCCCGGTAGGAAGGCGACAGTCCACACCACTGAGCCACCGACGCTCTCGTCTTTAATATAGTATTGGTCTTTAATATAGTAGTTTGTGTATGGTAAAAAATTCTGGAATCGCATCAAAAAAATGTAACGACAATTTTATTTCACTTTTTATTTTATTATTATACACTTACTTCATTATTTAATTCTAATTTTATATATAAAAGTTTTTTATTTGGATAATAATATAACTTATATGTATATATATATATCTTAATCTCATGTGTTAGTATTAGTATATTGTGCATGGTTGCTTTCGTCTACCGCTCTAACATTTTAGTTTTCTTTTATATTATTTGGTCTGCTGGAAGAAATCTCTTTTTAGAGATAAGCCTACCTGTACTTATTGTTCCTTTTTGTTACTTTTAAATTGTCAACCTTTGTACGAAATAAATAAATTCATGTAATATCATTATAATTTAATCACCGCTTCTATTGAATTATCATTTTAAAAATCTATCGTATTAAAATTTAATTGTTTTTATTTATTAATAATAATCACGTTAGTGTCAATTATTGATGGTTTTTAACTTTGGCTGTAGCTGAAAATGAGCGGTTTGCTAATGGTAAACCTATCGCTGAGCTCTGGCCTTTTTATATCGCCGCGACGCACACATCACAACGTCTATGTATTTTGAATTGTTTTTTTGGTGATATAAATAAACGCAATGTGTATCTATCTATCTATAACCAACTAGAATGAACTATATAACACATGATCTATTCCCGAATAGTGAACTGAACGTGAAATATTTTCTCCAAACTCCACATTTTGATCCTACTGACCTCCAACACCTAGCGGCTTATCAAAGCTAACCAGCACCTTGGCTGTGACAAGCAATCTTGGTCAACAAGTCATTGGATATTCGGTTGTTAGGGTTGCTGTTGGGTGCACAGAAGTACCGTATTGCCGGCTGTCTGTCTGTCAGGTTTCGTAGATCGCTCTGACACATGACGCGCGCGCTACTGAAGACTGAGGCTGCTCTCTTTAAGGTTGTCAATTCTTATAAATATAACAAAAAGGCAGTGTACCAGACTTGCTACTTATTCATCAATAATTTCTTTACCAAACTCCTAAAAATCAATAAAATTATAGTGGGGAATGCCCTAGTGATTAATTTTGATTGATTTTCACCCTTTGGTGAAAAAGGCAATTTGATTACTAGATACTGTGAGACAAGATTACATGCTATTAGTTATGCTTTTCGAAATTAATATTTTGTAAGCTTAATATAACACGTATACGATTATGTACTATCC
The DNA here is from genome assembly GCA_019425675.1 of Leucinodes orbonalis. Classification (NCBI taxonomy): domain Eukaryota; kingdom Metazoa; phylum Arthropoda; class Insecta; order Lepidoptera; family Crambidae; genus Leucinodes; species Leucinodes orbonalis. Next base: position 21,316 of record PQWD01000646.1, read on the forward strand.
TGTTTGCCATCTCGTACGAGTCAAGAACTATCTGCAATAAAGTCTCATGGCCTTGGACACTGACGACGGGATTGGTTCACAAATTCAAAGTCACTAATATCGAGCTCCCGAAATGGGAGCGTCGGTGGCTCAATGGTATGGACTGTCGCCTTTCTACCGCTATCCGACGCTCTTACGGTGAAGGAAAACATCGTGAGGAAACCTTCATGCACGCCTGCGAAGAGATTCAAAGTCTGTGCGTGAAGTCGTCAAACCCGCACTGGGCCCGCGTGTCCGCGTGTAATCACCCTATACAGGTAGGCTCGTGCCCCTCGATGGGGACGTTTAATGAGCTGATGATGATGAATATCCAGCAATGGAGAAGCTATCCTCGAATATAAATTAAGAAATTAAGTGATTTGTACCGAAACAGATTACCAGATCAACAAGTTGAAGTCACGTATATCGCAGAACCTATGGCCGTTGGATGAAGCAGACGAGTTCTAGATGGGAGACCATGTCTTAGCATGCGTAGCGTTAGACAAGAACACATTCCCTCTAATCCCTCTATAATCTACGTTTAAACAATGAATTATTTTATTATTCCCAAGATGGCAGCCCTGAGGCAGGCTGCGCATGTGCCGGTCAACTGCCAATCACGGCGTGTTTTGGTGTTTACGAAACTGATCACGACACGGAGTAACACGCCGCCTCCGACCCGAACACTACCGCACTTTGAGCTTACACAAAAGCTTTTTCATGTTGGTATCACAGGTTTTTTATGTTGGTATCAGTTTTTATGTTGGTATAACAGTTTGACCTAGACTACTTCGTAAACCATTGAAGAACAAAGTCCGGAAAGGAAAGTTCGCCATTTAAACATTACTACCTTTTCAATATAGGATTTAATAATAAGTAGTTTTCTTAAGATATTCTATGTTGTTAATAAAGTTTATCTTATAAAATTTAAACCATGGTTTATTGTAATTGTAAACAGATTTACCAACATGTTTGTGCAACGTTTCCAGGTATTTTCAGTAAACCTATTAAGATGTAGAGTTTTGTTTTTAAAGTGAATGCTATTGTGCGTCCGGAGTAAGGCAACGTTTTACTATGTTTTTCGTTTATTATCGGAGGTCCAAAACCGCCTTCCCTCTTCTTTCCATCATCCGCCAACGGCAACACCCACGCTGCTATTTTGAAGTTGCGATTTACCACAGGTAACGATATCTACGCTCGGTTGTCTTCCTTTGAAATAAAACAGTACATTGCAAACCGATTTCCCCTTAAGCTAAGGGAAGGCCTGTACCCTGAAATTGCATGTTATGGGCTGACAATGAATCAATTATATTTAACAGGAAACGCGTCAGTAATCATCACTAACAGTTCCTACTCGATAGGCATTCTGATAAGGATGTTGGCAAATATTTACGCGATATAGTTATCATATCAATAAATTGTGACTCGTGGAAATATGTTATCGGGGATTACTGCAAGTACATGTTTAATCGGAGGTGATAACCGGTACCTGTGACGGATACCACTCATTGATGTGTTAAGGAATGATGTCGTGTACGCAAACACGCAAAGTAAGAATCATCACGGGAAAAAGCTACAAAGCTTCGAGCACAGATTTCCCAATACAGGAGATGGGGCAAGCCGCGTTTAAAGTGCGACAACTGTAAGCTCAACGAGCATACACTGGCTGCCAGTATACGCTCGTGAGACGAGTCAAGACGCACGAATATTAGAAGAAATTACCGTTTTTTCCAAAATGCCATCCTGTGCAATTGAAACATGCCATCATCGCAATGAATCAGTAAATTTACCAAGAAATATAATAACTTTTCACAGGTAAGAACCGAAAAGAAATTGCGACACTGGGACTGCCTATAAACTTGGCGGCTTGTCCAGTCTAATTGTATATTCGGATGTCTGTGGCTTCGAGCATCGTCGTAGAGTTGCTCGGCTGTCGGTTCTTTGCAGGTTACATTGTGCGATGGAATTACACGAAATAATTCCACCAGCCCCTGTTTACCATCGGGATACAAAACGCAGGCGAGGGCTCCATCGAGAGAGTTTGCACCGTAATTAAGGTTTCATGATGATGAAGGTACACAGAATGAATATCCTTTTTTTTCCTTATTTTAACTTTTGTTCCACTGCAAACCAGCGCCGTGACAAATCTGTCTTTGCATTAGCTGAGTAGCCACCATTTGGTAACATTTAAAAAAAACTGTTATTTTAAGGACTAACGAGTAATAAACTTTAATTTCCACCAAATAAATATATTTTCTTTCATTCTTCTTTCAAATTGCTGAGCAGTTAAAGACCATGGATTTTTATCACATGTATATTCATCAATCGTGTAGTTCCCTTTTTTAGAAAAAGGATTTTTATTCTAGCTTATAACGTGTGTAATGGCAACTCTAAAATATCTTCATGTTTCTAGCTTTTATAGCTAGAAACATGAAGATAATATTATTTAGTTGAGATATCATCGTTATCAGCTCAATAAACGTCCCCACCGAGTGGCACGAGCCTACCCGTATAGAGTGTTTAGACCTTAGTCGTCCACGCGGGCCCAGTGCGGGTTGGACGATTTCACGCACAACCTTTAAATCGTCGCAGGCGTGCGCAGGTTTTCTCACGATGTTTTCCTTCATCGAAAATTCGAAAACACATTCGTACGTGGCGGGATTTGAACCTCAGCTCGGTAGGAGGGCAACAGTCCAGATCATTAAGCCATCGAATAAATTGAGATATGTTCAGAAATAAATAACATTTTCTTTGTGATTGTCTTTCTAATAAATTTCCAGTTTGCCAATCAGCACCCGCGAGGTGACTTCGTATAATTGCTTTGTTATTTACTATGCAGATTATGTTATCAACATGAAAAAGCATATCATTTAAAAATATTCCTATCAATAAACAATTAATCCTGTAAGTAATTCTAAACCGATTGAGTTTGTAATCATGAATGGACGACATTGATATAGAATTTTCATTGTTAAATAATATTTGTATGTACATACCTACAAGAGCGTCGGTGGCTTAATGGTGTGGATTGTTGCCTTCCTACCGGGAGGGCGCAGGATCGAATCCCGCCACTTACCAATGTAATTTCGAATTTTCGAAATTATATGTACGTTATCCGACGCTCTTACGGTGAAGGAAAACATTGTGAGGAAACCTGCGCACGCTTGCGAAGAGATTCAAAGGTTGTGCGTGAAGTCGTTCAACCCGCACTGGGCCCGCGTGGACGACTAAGGTGTAATGAGCTGATGATGATGACGTACCTACCTAGATTTTACACTTTTGGTGTTAAGAAATATTCAGAAGAAACCTTAAATTATGTATCTTTGAGAATAGGATAGTGGTTTCGAATTAATTAATTTAACGTGCATTGATTGGTAGATGCTAGGTATAAATGGGCATTTGTGTTATAAATAACTTAACTTAATCTCAGAGTTTAATAACTCACTTATAACCAGTGGCGTGCGCAGAGAGTATGATAAGGGTATGCAAAGTGAGTGACACTAAACGCAAAAAAAAACCATTTTTGTCAAATAGACTGCTGCTGATGACAGCAGATCGCCTACAGTTTCAAATCTGTATAGGAAAATGGGCGAATAAGTAGGTATCATTTAATAAGTTGGCGATTTTGCTGGTTGTCTGGATGCACAGGGTATGCACTGCTTATTTGCATATATAAAGTGCACGTCACTGCATGTATTTCATACGAGGAACGGCTAGTATGAAATAAAAATAGTGTTTTAGGTACTTAACAGCTGACGTGACTATCCTGAAGTAACCTGTTAGTACTTAAGATATAATAGATTGTGTTATCAGAATAGTCAAAATATTGTGATAATAGCCACATTTTATGCTTCATTGTAAATACTGATAACTCAATGTAATCTATATTTAATCATGTTCTTATTATTGAAAAAATTTGGCAGGTTCACAGTTCAGGTTTGTTTCTATTGTTTTTCAATTAGGATAATAAAAATTCGCTTTGCCAATATTTAAACAATAGTAAATAAATAAATAAAGCTCACGCCTTGGTCCCTTGGTAGGCAGAGATGATGGATCGCCACTTTGCGCGCTCCTAACATACTTTTCTAGCTTCATTCACATCCATCAAACTTTTCGTACAAGCTCTTTTATTCCTTTTTGCTTGGAACCCCAGCCGCCTTAAGGACTTGACCAATTTGGTCAAGGTAAGTCCTTCTGAGAGCATCGGTGGCTCAGTGGTGTGGACTGTCGCCTTCCTACTGGGAGGGCTGAGGTTCAAATCCCGACACGTACCAATGTATTTTCAAATTTTCGAAAAGTATATGTACGTTATCCGACGCTCTTACGGTGAAGGAAAACATCGTGAGGAAACCTTCGCGCACGTCTGCGAAGAGATTCAAAGCTTGTGCGAGATTTCGTCTAATCCGCACTGGGCCCGCGTGGACGACTAAGGCCTATACACCCTATACGGGTAGGCTCGTGTTCTCGGTGGGGACGTATAAGGAGCTGATGATGAAGTCCTTCTGGGTCGTCCCGCTGATAATAATATAATATTATCTCTTAATAATAGTATCAAGCTTTAGAGTGTCGGTGGCTCATTGGTGTGGACTGTTGCCTTCCGATCTGGAGGGCGCAGGTTCAAATCTCGTTACGTACCAACTTCCTTACGAATTTTCGAAATTACATCTACGTTTTCCCGACGCTCTTACAGTGAAAGAAAACATCGTAAAGAAACCTGTGCACGCCTGTAAAGAGATTCAAAGGTTGTGCGTGGAGTCGGCCAATCCGCACTGGGTCCACGTGTACGACTAATGCCTGTACACCCTATACGGGAATTCTGGTGCCACTCGGTCACGAAGTTTAATGAATTCGAAAATAATGATCATAAAATTCTTTATTTATCACATAACAATTATAGGAAACACAGAATGTAATCGTATAACTGTAAAATGTGTGTATGTGTGTGGGTGAGCGTTTGAGGGTGTAGGTGTGTGTTTGAGGGAGGGTGTGTGTGTGTGTGTGCTGGTGAATGTACTTTGGCCTATTGTAGGATTGTTAATAAGGATTCCGTTTTGTCATATAAATTGATACGTGGCGGGATTTGAACCTGCACCCTCCAAATCGGATATTCGACACCAATGAGCCACCGACGCTCAGTATACAAAAGCATAAATACGTAACTATAACTAACTCTACTTTCCAGCTAAGTCCCGAGCCACGCCTCTAAAGTCCAACGATTGCAGTCGACTCCTCACAATTCTTATGTGTATAAATATTTAATCAACATTGCTACTTTGACTGACGGCATTTATTCCCCTGGCTCTCATTACCCTGGCCCGCGGCCAAAGGCGTCGTACTCTCACTCTAAATATTTAAACCGCGTCGGCCAATGTCGTAACGGCGTGTACTGTTGGCTAATTTATATCTTAATATTAAAGAGGTAAACACAGGTTACGGCCAGGAGAGGGAGAGGGGGGCGAGTGATGCACTGTTATTACGTGGTTGCTTATTAACGTCACAAATTGCGGGGTGTTTTGTATTTTAACGTCACATTCGTTGCTGTAGTGTAGGTATGGGTATCATTGCGCTTGTTAGTAGTGGTTCTGTCATAACTGGGACTCATGACATGACTGTGCCATCCGTATCTTCTGCTATAATCATAAATGGTGTGAAGTATTTTAAACTTTTTGATAAATTAATATACTGCTGAGGTCACGTCGTATGAAAATAATTTATTAACAATAAATACACTAAAACACCAATGTCCTGTCTCCAAAATCCTTACACATTCTATGCTTTTAAAGATGTGTTATGTATGCAGATATGAAGAACAAAATATATTTCAAATTCAAATGTTTTATTTGCAACTAAGTGTACAAAGGTTCTTATGTTTTAGTATGGTACTTTCAACTTAGTGACCCTTTTCGGGTATACTTGGGTACCGTGATTTGTATTGGCATGTATTAATAGTAGAAAGAGCAGGTCTGTCTGTTTGTCGCATCGATAGCTCATCGAATTACTTATAAAGAAATGTTTATAAAGTTTGCATGTTCAAAGAATCCAGTGATTATTTTATTTACTATTTATTTCAAAATGATAAATTGACGATATGCAAAATTATCCTGTCAATTTAAATAATAATATATAATCATAAATTGTTTAATGATAATATTTTTGATTACTGCAATGTATTGTTCAACTGATTATATTAATAACTTATCAATCTATCTTTATAATTTACTATGAATCACAAATCAGGTTAAAATTGAATTTAGTTTGATCCCAACATTATTTAAAACGTATAAACATATCAAACTTCCGTCAGTTTCCCCACAGAGTTCGTGAACTCAGTCGCAAACCGTCATTAGGGATACAGCAACTTTTCACCAGCCCTTCGAATGTGACGGAAACGAACTAATGTGGAACGATCTTGATATCGGTAGTGCGTAAAGTACCGATGTTTGAAGTACTATATTTTCATATATATCGCACCTTAACTTAAAGTTGATTATGTAGAAAATTCATATTAATCATGTGAATGGGTATCGAACCGGGCCACTTATTTCCCCAAACATATACTAGGTTATTTAGCCCTATCCGCAACGCCCTAAGCCGAGGTTTGAGTATTACTCTGGGACGCCCTTAGGCTCATTGTGTTTAAAGCTGAGAGCCATCTGTACTCACTAATTTGCCGGTAAAGCTGCAGAGGTCATCCGTGGCCAACAGTGATAAGTCATTCCTAAAAATAATAAATTACACCAAACGCGATAACAAATTATTTGAAGTCTCCAGACGGTGTTTTGAGGCAGGGGAAAGTAACCTGCCTAGGTAGAAAGTCACTAAATGTCTTCGATATTCAACGAATGGGACTTGACCTAATTTTGCCAACTTAACATACAAGTAGCCAATGACTGAATAAAGTTTATTCATAAGCGGATTTGTTGTCACTGACAAATATAATAAATTTAAATACCTTTCAGCTGATATTAGTTTAATAGTCCATAATCTAGCATTATTTTTCAGCGTTAAATAAATCGGTGGTAGATCCTTCCCTAGTTGTTAACAATTCATAGAGCTCGTCCCTAACAGGGCTAAATGACAGTTTTGTGCCGTCCCGCATTACCGAACGATTTGCCGATGCCACGGTAATGACGGACGCTTGTTCCACGTTTAATCGCTTGCATATTTAAGTGAATTATTTTATTATGGAAACAACTGTACACAAGTGATTGTTTTCCCATTGTTTGTGATATGTTTGTTGTACATTGACGGCTAGAGCTCGACTGATGTGATAGACACGATAAAATATCTATTGTATTTTTTTTCGCGGGTCAACCAATCGAGCGGAATATTGTGAATAAAATTAAAACCAAGACCACATCTTCCCTGGATGAGAAAAGCGGAGGACTGGAATATCTGGTGCACAGTGGGGAGACCTATGTCCAGCTGAGGACTATGATAGGTTGAAGAGACGAAGAAGAGAAGGCGTTGCTGGTGTTGCTGTGAATTTAAATATTCATATACACCTTGATTTATCAGCAGTGTATAAGGAACAAAACATTATATCCTCAAAACTATATCGTGCACGCGCGCGGCCGCCGTGAGAAATGGCGCACGTGGTGGCCACCCGATCAAACGGCCACTGTTTAAATGTTGTGGTCGCGGTTTATTTCATTACCGACGTGAAGTATGCACGGAAAACCAGTAATTACAGTTTAACTCAGTTTACGGTAAATCGACGAGTTTTTTCGTGGTACCGACCATTTTTGAACTAATAACAGGTGTGGGGCGCAATTGAAACAAATAGTACCATGTATTATTGTAATTGTACGATGTTTTGTTCTATGTTTCAATGTAGGTTGGAGGAATAGATGTTTTTAATTGTATAGTCAATAATGATAATGATAGGTAGTTTACGTAGTATCTTTAAGAGTTTTTTTTGTAAGCACATACTATTGTACCTACCATACGATGCCTAATACTTGCTAAATCAAGACTTCACGACGTTAAACTTTCTTCATCATCATCATTACAACCTAGAAAGTCCACTGCTGAACGAAGGCCTCCCCTAATGATTTCCACGCGGACCGATCCCTTGCAGTTGACATCCATCTGCTACCCGCCACCAAACTTTCTTGATGACGTATTAATTTAAACTTATATTATACATTGTTACGATTACTAAAATGACGATTATATGATATTCATCATGAAAACATTTATCTGAATACAAGTAGTTAGTTATTTATGTTTTAAAAAAGAGTAACTACACGAGTTTCTTGCCGGTATCTTCTCGGTAGATTCATTAAAAATAACTTCTTGACGATCCAAAAGTGTTATGTAATGATTTATTTGCATAAATTTTTGAGTTTGAGTTTATTTGAGATACTCATGGTTTTGCGCAAAGTCATCATTGCTTTTTTTTTTACTGCAAATATTTTAGTGTGTAATTTGCAGATATTTTATTATAAAAATTATCTAGTAAGTAGTATTTGAACTACTTATTTTTTATAGTACTACTTCTTGCATTTTTTTTATTGTAACGGAACTTAGTTTTATTTGTACTGATGTAAACCATTTAATTTTGGTGTAAATAGTGTTAAGTTATATTTAATCTAATTCAAGTACCAGCGGTTAAAAAATATGTATTTAATTATCTAGGGTTACCAAACTATTAAAATTTGAAATAAAAATTTTTATTACTCAGGTTCCTATTCAATAATATTATTTGTTCACTCTTCCTTTATTTAAAATTATAACAACTAAATCTCAGTTAATAGCTTAAGTTGTTAAAAAGTATTACGTTCAAAACATGTGAGCATTGATTTCTCGAGATTCCAACCTCCTACAGTGTCAAAATCTTTTTAATCGAATCAATGTAATACAATTGCAAAATCAAACTAATGCCACTTATGAAATCACTGACGACATTCGAGCCTGCTCTCCCTACCTAAGATCTGCTTAGACTGTTGAGTGCTTAAGGGCCGGTAATGCCGGTATTGAGTTTCTGCAAGCAGGCGATTGGTAAAGAAAGGTAAAATCGTTTTAAATATATTTAATTATTAAATATTGCCTTTAGAACCTTTTTTTTTATTGTATTTTATATTTGTATTTTAAAAACCTCTTCTAAATAAAAAAGTAATCTCTGATGTGTGAAGTATATTTTTATTTTCTATGATTTTATCCCTAACTAACTAATCTAGTCCAAACTTATCATTTAGCCTGTAATATGGGTACTAAACAACGCATGAACATACGCATATGCTTACTTTTTTAAATACATACATATTATACAAAGAAAACACCCAGACCAACACAAACAGACATGTTTGTGCACACAAATGTTTGTACTCCTCGGGGATTGAACCTAGAACCTTGTGTAGTAGCCGACGTCTCAACATTACACATGTGGGTTGCCAAAGCAAGTGTTGATAAGATTTGTCCCCTCCAGCTTCTCGCGGTTGCCGAAGGGAAAGAAGCAGCACTTCCCTCAATATAATAAAATAATGTAAAGGTACTTTCAACAAATCAGCCCGCCAAGCGTGGATATTATGGCAAAACTCTTCACTATCGTGAAGTCGACTCTCTGTCCTGCAGCGGGCTGAACCTTAATAAATATCACCATTCAAGCAGTTGGTGGTAGTTTACTTGGTAGACTCGATACAGAGTCATTTAGGAAGGTACCACCGCAGTGCAAGATATTGTCCCGTAATATAAGAGTGCTATGCACTTTTGTGTTTCAGGATGAGGGCACTGTAGCTAGAAAAATTAGCGGTTATAAACTAGGTCTCTTATACCCGGTAATTCACTAGCTACATTTGTTGTCTCGGGTGACAGACGCAGTGTGGCATTGATGGATAATAATAACTGTTTATCAGTTGTGGGTCTCCTTCAATGCTACTGTCATGGTCAGGCGTATCACTTACCGTCCTGTTCGATTCGTACCATTAAAAAGTTGGAATATATCAAGAAGAGTCTACAAGAAACTAAATTGTCGTAACAATACATATTCCCCTGGCCATTTCCGTGGCGTCACCACATGGCGGTTCTCCCACGGTCGCTTCAATTATTCAGAGGCTCAACGCGGTCGGTCCACTATTTTTGCTTCGAACGCAACAAAGCCCTGTTTTGATCGGTACAGAACGCCTTTGATGGTCAGAGTTTATTTATGACTTAGACTCGCTCCCCCTTTTTAATTGTATAATGATATGAGTTTTTAATTCCTGGGTCAAGTAAAGTTGTTCGGATTTCCCTGTACTGTTTAATGAGCTGTTTGCTGGCGTTATTGAATGTTAACTTCACTTACTGGCATCATGCTGTGGAAATTGTTAGTGATCCTAAATTCCTCAAGGCATATTAGATCAAACTTTTTTAAGTGAGGCATCTATACGGCTTTCCTGTTTTTAATTACTCGAAAATGCTTAAGCGCTTTAGGTGTCATCATCAGCTCATTACACGTCCCCACCGAGGGGCACGAGCCTACCCGTATATGGTTAGGCTTAAGTCGTCCACGGAATCAGTGCGGATTGGCCGACTTCGACGGACAACCTTTGATCCTCTTCGCAGGCGTGCGCAGGTTTCCTCACCTTTTCCTTCATCGTAAGAGCGTCGGATAAACGTACATATAATTTCGAAAATTCGATAATACATTAGTTCATGGCAAAATGGAACCTTCAAATCGGAAAGCAACAGTCCACACCAATCAGACAAGTTAATATATTAACATCCAAATCAAACTCATGTGGTGCCCTTCTCTCCATCCACTACTAGGCATAGGGCTCCTCCATTTTGGGCCAGATGTCTCGGTCCTTTGCTTACCTCATCTAGCCTCGAATAACTACCTTTTTGGTAAATACAAACGGGCACTGAACAAACAGCTGCCAGTAGTATTCCAGTACCGTTTAAGAATAACAATATGTTCTTTATTTTTAATATCGTCCAGTCCCGTACTATGTGGTCTTCTGTATTCAGTGCTATTGATAATAAAGGTCAGATTGAAATGCCCGATTAACTATTTTAAAGTCATCTCCAATGGTCACAAGATGGCCGTCCGACGCGCTTGTCACTTGACGTCTGTCATTCTGTTTGATTGAAGTGGCCATCTTATAATTTGATAATAACATAAATTTGTCTATTGAAAACTTAATCTTATTCCAATGCCAGCTTAGAACGACCAATGATATGTATATTGCTTTGTGCGAGTGTGTTGGGTTTTATTTTCGATGATTTATTGAATTATTTAATATAGTTATCAGTATTCAAAGTCAAAGTCGAATCCTTTTATTTCAAACTAGCTTTTGCCCGCGGCTTCGCTCGCATTAAATTCGGGATAACACGGTACTTGCATTTATCACTATACATTCGATTTCCCCTCCCTCCAACTTTGAAGGTTTCGGGGTCAATTTCAGAATTTATTTTAGCATAAAATATGTTATAGTGAGCTAACCTTAAAAGATAGACATATGCTGTCGCGGAGCTTGCGGTGCGGTGGCTTTTTTGTAGACCATTAAAAGCAGAACAATACTCTCATACATGACTTTTGTGTAACTTTAACCGTTTACGCAGCGTACGCAGCGGAAGCTCCAAGTATAAAAATACCCCCGATTTTGAAACATTATTCATTGCTGCTCCGCTTCTATTACTCGTAGCGTGATGATATATAGCCTATAGCCTTCCTCGATAAATAAGCTATCTAACACTGATTTGAAAGAATTTTTCAAATCGAACCAGTAGTTCCTGAGATTAGCGCGTTCAAACAAACAAAAAACATACTCTTCAGCTTTATATATTAGTATAATTAGGTTTACAAAAAGCACTTGAATATGAACGTCAAAAAATATACAAAAATATAATAGTATTGGTTTGGCCTGTTATTTTAGCCAATGCGTCCACTGCTGGTTTTAAAGCCGGAAGAAGTATTTAAGAATTTATTAATAATTTATTCTATACTTAAAAAGTTACAGTTTTGTTTGAGAATGTACTAAACACATTTTAAGTATATAAGACTATTTTAAAATACATCATTATAATAAGCCCACAGTAGGGCACAGACCTTTACGCACCGTAAAACCATGGAGTGGACTCCGAACTTCGTTAGTTACGAATGCATAATATTACAGAAAAATAAAATATGACTTGCTTATTACATTATTGTATGAAAGAGTCATGTTTATAATAATCGGCTTTAGCATATGTAGTGAAATAGTGATTACATTTATCCACATTTTATTGCTTCAATAATTTCCAGCGTATCGTAAAATATTGTGCGTTACATTATTATTTAAAGACAGTGTTTTTAATGATTATTAACTATCTCATTGTCACAGAGTACTAAAGACATGATTTTGTTTCGCGATAAGTAACTAGGAAGACATTTTTTTTTCAGAAATCGGCGGTTACTACTACTATACTAAGTTTGAAAATGGGGCCGATATGGCTTCATGTGCTCTCCAAAGCACGGATTCATTTTTCTTTTCGAACAATTAGTTGATTCAGCCTGCAATGTATAAGCAAACTGAAAATTTACACAAAGTTAATTTTCAGTTTGTCCCTTCGGTATTCAAATCCAGGTCATCGGATATTTAATAAATTAAATCCCTATTTGGTGACATCTAGAATTTTCAGAATGAAGGTAAAATAAGCAAAACTAATGTGTTTCTCAGAAATGCAAAGCGCATTGACTTGTAAAAGAATTTATTTTAGTACATTTAAATAGCACTTTTACACATTTAGCTCTATCAGTAAGCCATTCTATAGCAAAATAGCAACACACAGTTACATTCTGGAGATGAGATACTCCCAACCTACAACCTAGTAATTGCACACCTGCTGATTCAACGCATTGCATATTAAATTGGAATAGCAGAAATAGCTCCCGCCTAACAACCAATTCGTTTCAAGTGGTAGCTATAAAAAAGCCAATATAATTTCTTACATGACAACAAAGTTTGAAATTATGCGAACCGTGAAACACATCTGATGGCCGTAATCGCGCGAGTTCGCGGAGCACGGCTGATTAGTGTTGTCACTCGATACTCCACTATCGATAATTGTGTAAAAAGCCATGTTATCTTATGCAAGCGAAAATACTTTCGACAAAAGAACTCATTTTTTTATTTCATTAAGTATTTACAAGACACTTGACATAGAATATGTTGTCTATAGTTACTATCGAGCTTAACAACAAATTGTCGAAAGTGACGATACTGTTTCTGAATATTGTCAAAACAATCGATACTAGCGATAGTATTGACGATATTAATTAATTATCAAAGTCGATAGTTGGATTATCGATAATTCGGCAACACTGGTTAATCTTTAAACAATTTTAATTTGCCTGCGCAGTGTGTATGAGATTAAAATGTCACTGTTTTGAGAAACATTGCCTCGGATTTACTGTGCTACGGGTAAGGTCTTCTTCACGCGGACTTATTGGCAAATAATTGTTTATATCATAAGTAAACGGGACGGTCAGCTCGTTCACCTGGTTGTAAGTGATTCGTCTGACCATGACATGACGTGATTAAGGTAATCAGTAACAGTAGATAGTCATTGAGAGCGTCGGTGGCTCAACGGTGTGGACTGTTGCCCTCCTACCGGGAGGGCTGTGGTTCATCCGCCACGTACCAATGTGTTTTCGAATTTTCGAAAATATTTGTAAGTTATCCGATGCTCTTACGGTGAAGGAAAACATCATGAGGAAACCTGCGCACGACTGCGAAGAGATTCAAAGGTTGTGCGTGAAGTCGTCCAACCCGCACTGGGCCCGCGTGGACGACTAAGGCCTAATTATCTATCTATACGAGTAGGTAGGCTCGTGCCCCTTGGTGGGGACGTTTAATGAGCTGATGATGATGATGAGAAAATTGTTATTTCCTGCCAACACTGGCCTGCGCCCGTCACCCGAGACGATAGATACAGGTCTCGTAAACCAGGTAATTTTGCTAGCTACAGTGCCCTTACGTGCCCAGTGCGTATTGGCCTACTTCACTCATAACCATTGAATCTCTTTGCAGCTGCGCGGGTTTTCTGACGATATTTTCTTTCACCGAGCGTCAGATAAACGTACATATAAATAAATAAAATAAATAGTATCCAATGACATTCACACAGCGCCATCTATTCTCAAACTAAGCTTATGCCTGTAATATGGGTACCACATAACGAATAAACATGCCAAAATGTATTTGTAAATACATTAATATTATACATAGAAAACACCCACGTCAATACAAACAGATATGTTCATGCACACAAATGTTTGTACTGCCCGGGGATCGAACCTGAAACCCCAAGGGTTCCCTTGGTGTAAGAGCCGACATCTCATCCAATTACACCATATGGGTCGTCAAATAAATTGGGAAATTCAAAAATACCTAAAATAATAATAATGAAAATGCGAAAATCCTTTTATGTAGCGGGATTTGAATCTGCACCCTTCAGATCGTAAGGCAATAACCCACACCAAAGATCCAACGATTAGTCAGTTTATGAAACAAAAAAATAATTAAGTTTATGAGCTAATATAAAAGGTGCCTTACTTTTATTTGTTGTGGCACAGTTCACACCTCGGCGACACATCGCAAACGTAACGAGCTACGGAGCGGGACAGTCTTATGCATAACATTATTTTGCTTTGCGTATCATTTTGTATAATTTTATTTCATATAATTTATGATACACTGCTGGCTAGGTACAGTACGGTAAAGAATATTTTCATAGTGACAGTCAGCAATTTATTAAAAAAATCTATAGTTAAGAAAACTAAAATCAAACTTTTATTATTACGCACCAAAAGTATAGTTTTAAAAATTATAAAGACACGCTTTCATGAAGAAAGAAACTAAGAAGATTGCACTGCCCGGGGATCGAACCCGGAACCCTTGGTGTTGCAGTGGACGTTTCAACCGCAACACCAAATGGGTCGTGTAAAAGCTACTTGTCAGAAACAGGCTATTTGTCTTAAACCTCGTCCCTGATTGGATATCAATGAGAACGTGTTAATTGCTACCTCGGAGCGAGGTGCCCCGCCGCGATTTCATCGAGTCCACGTCTCTCTTGACCGATTGTCGTGCACAGAATAGTATTTTACTATTTGGTAGACTCGATACTGAGTCGTCTAGGTAGGTACCACCGCAGTGTCAGATATCGTCCCGTGAAACACGAGTGTTATGCACTTTTGTGTTTCGGGATAAGGGCACTGTAGCTAGTGAAATTACCGGATATAAGAGACCTTAACATCTGTTGTCTCGGGTGACGGGCGCAGTGCGGCATTCATAATAATAGTCCGTAGTCTCTCCCATATAGCCCAGATATCCAGTCCACCATAACCCAATTCCATAGCCCAGTATAGTTTCCATATAATTTCATTAGTCATTACACCTGGCGGGGGTCACCATGGGTTGTATCATATTGTGCATTCTGTGATGGCATCCGCCACGTGTAACTCATACAAAGATTAAACATTCGAAAAAAGACCTCTGTGCTGTTGGCTTCTGCCTCACACCATAAAACATACATATTATACATAGGAAACACCCAGACCAATACAAACATACATGTTCATGCATACAAATGTTTGTACTGCCGGGGGATCGAACCCGGAATCCTTGGTTTAAGAGACGACGTCTCAACCAATTACACCACATGAGTTGTCAAAAACTGATGACTTTTAGCTTTATGTTTGTGTTGCATTTTTAGCAAAACAGACTTTTCTTTAAAGACAGTGGCGATTGATTTTTTTTCAAACAAGAGACCTTTAAATTAATATATTTAGGTGTTTTTAATTTGGCATTTTTTTGTTAACCATTAAGTATTAACAGCGAGGAAGGAAGTAATGCAAGTATGATACAGTGGTGGCACGTTATTTGTTCAACAATGATCTAATTGGTGGTACTGGACTCGTGTACTCTGCAAATCAACCGATCTCGATGCTAAGTCGAATTATCTCCCGTAATAGCTGCAAAGGTTGAGAAAGTAAGTCAATGGGTGCAGCTGTGTCAATGTGTTTACTATAGCTGTGTTAAGGGCTGCAGAATATGTCTGGCAATGAACGAACTAAATACCTGGTTAATTACCTGGTAGATTGCTTAGGCTAATGATCTTACAAGTCAAGGAATCATAGCAATGGTCGATTATGATATGTATATGCTTACCTAAGAATGGATCGCATTATATATTTCGAAAATGAGATAATAATTTCTTTATTTATTTCACACGATCACTAAGTATAATAATAGACAATATAGTTATTTATTTTAAATATAAACATTTTTTTTTTTGAAACACTGTATCTGAGCTTTGCATTCTATAAGTTGCGTTGTCAACAAGGATGAACTGATATGCAGAGCATGTTAGAATGGGACAGATAGCTTCTTTACCCACATACATTGTACCTATATTTCGCCCAGTAAGATGCAATTTTTGTTTAGATTACCTGCACTATGTTACATTAATGAAGTGTTTCCTATTGTCATGAAAATGTATGTTTATGTTAAGTGTCTTTTTTATAATTTATGACGTAAACAAGTGATGACGATTCTGGTGTACGTTCAAAATTCGAAATGAGTTATGTACACCTAACTGTTTGTTTATTGTGACGTATTTGTATCGTGATTGAATAAATTAAAAAAAAAAAAACTAACACTAGTAACACAAAAATACAAACAAAACCACAATACCAACACAACAACAATTGTTGATTGCATAACAGATTTCAAAAATAATACTAAACAGATCACACAACAGAAAAAACAGTAGTCCATTGTATATCGGATGCACCCTGGCAATAGAAAGCTTTTCTAAAATCTAAATGGCAAATTCTTTCACCACGATGGCAAACATTAATGTTTTTGCCATGGATACGCTAAGAACAGGAATGCAATAGTACCACGTCGTGATCATCACTCGAGACGTCGCCCACGCGCGTCCCGCTTATAATTCAATTTCATACACTCGCCATACATACCATACATACATATCATCTGCTCCTAGTGATGGCCGACAAACTGTGTTGTACTCGAACGTATCATACATTATTTTAATATCCTAAGGCTTTTTTTATTTTAAAGTTTCCACAATTAATAAATACAGTCATATCATTTTATGAGCGTCTGTGTCTCAATAGAGTGGAATGTTGCCTTCCTACCGGTAAGGCGCAGGATCAATTCCTGCCACGTACCAATGTGTTTTCGAATTCTCGGAATTATATGGACGTTATCCGACGCTTACGTTGAAGGAAAACATCATGAGGAAACATGCGACTAAGGCCGACGACTAAGGCCTATACACCCTTTACGGGTAAGCTCGTGCCCCTCGGTGGGGACACTTGATGGACTGATGATGATGATGATAAAATTCATGTTGTTTAAAAGGTATCATAATACCGTCCCAATTCCCAAGCGGCGGGACAACCCGATGTCATCAATTATTTAACCTTACTTAAGGTGCGGGTCACAATACCACAATTGGCCGAAGGTGGCACCACATTGGGACGCGTTGACTCATGACTCCATTACACTGGGTCATTTTTATTTACCAGACTTATCATTGGCATTGATTTCATTTGTTAAATGAGTGCGAACTAGGCTAAATTGCTTGTTATTTTCAACTTGACAAATTGCCTGCAATAATTTGCTAGATTAATTATTACGATTACTTGCTTGCTTTAAGCTATACATTTATTTGCTGCATGTTACTAACACAGTACAAATACGTATATAAAAAACATTCTTAACATTAGCATAATATGATTATTTTAAATTATAATTTCAATGATATGCTATCAACCATTATCATGAAGAAGAAAATTTGTTGCTATTCAGTTGTTTTGTCTTAGCTATGACCCTGGACTTTTGAATTTAAATTGGAAACTACTTTTATTGCATACTAGCTTTTGCCCGCGGCTTCGCTCGCATTAAATTCGGGATAACACGGTACTTTCATTTATCACTATACATAGGATTTCCCCTCCCTCCAACTTTAAAGGTTTCGGGGTCAATTTCAGAATTTTTATTAGCAAAAAATATGTTATAGTGAGCTTACCTTAAAAGATAGACATATGCTCTTGCGGACTTTTTTGTAGACCTTTAAAAGGAGAACCATACTCTCATACATGACTTTTGTGTAACTTTAACCGTTTACTCAGCGTACTCAGCGGAAGCTCCAAGTATGAAAAATACCCCGATTTTGAAACATTCTTCATTGCTGCTCCGCTTCTATTACTCGTAGCGTGATGATATATAGCCTATAGCCTTCCTCGATAAATAAGCTATCTAACACTGAAAGAATTTTTCAAATCGAATCAGTGGTTCCTGAAATTAGCGCGTTCAAACAAACAAACAAACAAAATCTTCAGCTTTATATATATTAGTATAGATTAACGCCAACAACGTTACTTGCTCTACACATTACATTGTTAGATAGAAACGTAGACTTTTCCTAATTTGTTAGAAGGAGGATTTATCACCAAATCTACTATTGTACGGCTTCAAAGAAACCCGGCGTGAAATAAAGCTTTGTTTTGTGTTTCACCAAGTTTAGGCTCGAACTCCTTTCCCTATTTCTTCAATTCCCTCGCCCTTTGAGGGAAGGTTGGTTATGAAAATGTTGCTCCTTTCGATTTACCAGTGTCTATGGTTGGTGGACGGAAAAGTAGGATATTTTATCCAACAGAAACCAATGAACCGGGTTATATACATAATATTTAAATATTTATTCGTACAATAATAATATAGGTATATTGAATATCGCAATCACAAACAAGTTTGGAAATAACAAGTCTGAAGGCTAATCTAAACGGTTCCAACTTTAACTCATATACACGTGTAAATAAATTTATATTCAGTACAAAACTACAGAATATTTTTTATCTAAAATGCCAGTAAAATTACTAGTTATAAGAGACCTAACATCTGTTGTCTCGGGTGACGGGCGAAGTGCGGCATAGATGAAGGATAATAACTGTTTATCAGTTGTTGGTCTTAATCAATGCCGCTATAGGCCCAAGTCGTGTACGCGGGCCCATTTGAATAAAGATTTGTTCTTTCTTTCTTTCTTCTTTAAAATAGATCAGTTTATTAAGGGATAATATTTTGAATTTTACTAGGTGGTTGACTTAGTACTGAGTCGTCTAGGTTGGTACGACCACAGTGCCACATAGCGTCCTGTCAAAGACGAGGATTTTGCACTTCTTTTTTTCTGGATGAGAGCACTGTAGCTAGTAAAATTACCGGGTATAAAAAACCTAAGAACTGTCGTCTCGGGTGACGGGCGAAGGGCAATGTTGACGGAAAAAATACTACCTACCTATTCAACCTATCGCAGTCCACTGCTGGACATAGGTCTCCCCCATTTCGCGCCAGATATCCCGGTCCTCCGCTTTCCTCATCCAGCCTCCACCAGCGACCTTTCGCAAGTCGTCGGTCCATCGGGCCGGAGGGCGTCCTACGCTACGCTTGCCGAGACGCGGTCTCCACTCCAGAACTCGTCTGCTCCAACGGCCATCGGTTCTGCGACATACGTGACCAGCCCACTGCCACTTCAACTTGCTGATCCGGCGGGCTATGTCGGTAACTTTAGTTCTCTTACGGATTAAATCATTTCTGATATTATCCCTAAGAGAGACCCCGAGCATAGCTCGCTCTATTGCGCGTTGAGTGACTTTGAACTTGTGAACCAATCCCGCAGTCAGTGTCCATGTCTCAGCTGCGTATGTAAGTACGGGTAGGACGCATTGCTCAAAGACTTTTGTCTTTAAGCATTGCGGAATAAAAATACTACCTACTGTTACTGATTTCCTTCAACATTGCTTCCTTTTGTGTTCAGGCGTATCACTTACCGCCAGGTGAGCGCACTGACCGTCCCCTTCCCTTAAGACATAAAAAGACATATTTCTTACACAGTCATCAGTTATCACTTATCAGTCTCTTTTATACTTCATAGCAAGGCTAAGCAGTGGACGGTTTCCATCCGTAGGAATTCAGTACATCAAGGAGCAACGGTGCTTTGCCGACCTTTGATGTATTGATTGCCCACGGTTGAAAACTTAGGTAAAGGTACAGGGAAAAGGAAGTATAGTGAAATAAAAAGGGTATTTGGTGTCCGGTAACCTTACTTTCTTAGTGTAATCCTAAATAAATATTGGTTTTTGACGTTTTCTTTGACAGTATCGCACTCCACCGCTGAAATTAGACCTTGAACATGTATTAGACAATATAATTACGAAATATTTCAAAATACTATCTATTAATAGTCTAATATCGACACCAAACACACAGTTTGAACAGCTTTGTTTAAGATCGCTTGCGCAGAGGAGCGATAATATTTTGCCATAAATATTAACGCAAATATTATGTCCGTTGTTTGTACAACCGTTCTTTTGTGTCGAACACAAACACGAGTATGAATTGTTATGGTTTTACACGTGTAAGGAGCGTGGAGAAAGATTTCATTTGACTGCTGAACTACTTGAGTGAACCTATATGAAATCATTTTTCATGTTTACGATGATTTTAATTCTTTTTTGTTTCTTCAACTTATCTCAGTCCTAAGGGCGGATCCAGGGTCACATAATAATAGACAAGTTAAGAACTTATAAGGCATTTTGTTAATGTACGTTAGTATAGTACTTAAAAATAGCTCAGGGGGGTCGTGACCCCCACGACCCTCCCTCTACTGGACGAGTCCTCTGCTGGACAAAGGTCTCCGCCATTTTGCAGATGACACGGTCCTCCATTTTCCCATTCAGCCTCAACCAGTGACCTTTCTTTAGTCATTACCATCGGTCCATCAGGCCAGAGGACATCTTCATCATCATCATCATCAGCTCATTAAACTTCCCCACCGAGGGGCTCGAGCCTACACGTATAGGGTGATTAGGCCTTAGTCGTCCACGCGGGCCCAGTGCGGATTGGACTACTTCACACACAACCTTCGAATCTCTTCGTAGGCGTGGATGAAGGTTTCCTCACGATGTTTTCCTTCACCGTAAGAGCGTCGGATAACGTACATATATTTTCGAGAATTCGAAAACACATTGGTACGTGTCGGGATTCGAACCTCAGCCCTCCCGGTAGGAAGGCGACAGTCCACACCATTGAGCCACCGACGCTCCACCGAGGACATCTTAAGCTATGCTAATTGCTAAAAGGCCAGAACTTTAAGTATTTGTTTTTCAATTACTTACTTACTCTAAGAGCCCGTGACAGTCCACTAGCATTAGGCTACTTCATCATCTGCTCATTAAACGTCCCTATCCAGGGGCACTTGCCTACTAGTAAATGGTAGGATAGGCCTTAGTCTTCCACGCGGGCCCTGTGCGGATTGGCCGAAGACACGCACGGCCTTTGAATGTCTTTGCAGGCGTGCGCATGTTTTCTCACGATGTTTTCCTTCACCGTGAGAGCGTTGGATAAACGTACATATAATTTCAAAAATTCGAATACACATGGCGGGGTTTGAACCTGCACTCTCCATATCGGAAGGCAACAGTCCACACCAATGAGCCACCGACGCATATTTATTATTAATTATTAGTGGATATTTATTAAAGCGAAATCTAGTTAATGCTATAGGTAGAGTTCATCATCATCAGCTCATTATACGTCCCCACCGAGGGGCACGAGCCTACCCGTATACGGTGATTAGGCCTTAGTCGTCCACGCGGGCCCAGTGCGGATTGGACGACTTCACAAACAACCTTTGAATCTCTTCGCAGGCGTGCAGGTACAGTTATAAATAAAAATAAATTAATAAAATGTCTTTATTGAGGACAATTTAATCCATAGATTAGTTAGTAAGACAAAAATTAAAGTGGTTATGCAATGTGTTGTCAATAGTCGGCAATACTAATCTATAAGTGTACTCTTATCAGCTCGTTATCAGGGCATCCGCACTAGTTTGTGATTACTGATTATTTTGCCGATAGATAAGTATACATGCATTTTTATAAACACGCTTAAAGCATGTTTTTGGTTTGATATTAAATAATATCTTTAAGCGCGATTAAAGACAATATTTACGTATGCAATGATGATTTGATTTCATATATTAAATAATAATAATAATAATAGTTCTTTATTTCAGATAACTCCAAAAGATCCATAAAGTGATAGCAAACAAAATATATGAAAACACTTATAACTATGTTAGTTTAAGCTGCTATAACTATGTTAGTTTAAGGTGTAGCAACAAATACCACCAACGAGCATTTGAGAGCGTTCAAGAAAGTAATAACTTGTTTTTGTAGTATAGTTGTGAAAATTAGATACTCATCGTTAAAAAACCTAAATAAATACTGAAACATTACATACTTCATTTATGATTTTAATTTAGAAAATTAACTTATTGTAATTTTTTATGTAACAAAGTGTACAAGACGTTAAAGAGACCTGATCAGATGGTAAGTGATACGCCTGACCATGCGGCATTAAACGAGACAACAGATAAACATTTATTATTTTCGACACAACAGATGTTAGGTCTCTTAAATACCTGGTTATTATACTAGCTACAGTGACCTCATCCACACACAGAAGTGCAAAATACTTCTATTTGAGGAAACTATATCTGGCACTGCTCTGGTACAACCTAGACGACTCAGTACCGAATCTACTACCTAGTAAATTTACTAATTAATATATTTTATTTGTCGAGACCGCATTCTGGCAAGAGTAGCATAGGATATCTTTTGGCCGATGACTAGCGTAAGGGTTCTGGTGGAGGCTGGATGAGAAAAGTGTTGAATCGGAATTTCGGGCGCAGAATGAGACCAATATCCAGCAGTGACTGTGATAGGTTGAAGAGAGAGAGAGATGGTGCATGACTGACGAGACATAACCTAATTATCACTATTTACAGAAATATACTAACCAATAGTGAAATACAAGGTAAAAGAGACCTAACATCTGTTGTCTCGGGTGACAGGCGCAGTGCGGCATTGATGGAACATAATAACTGTGTATCAATTGTTGGTCTCATTCAATGCCGCTCTGTCATGGTTTGGCGTATCACTTACTATCTGATGAGCGTCTTGACCGTCCTGTACACTAATG
This sequence comes from Leucinodes orbonalis, assembly GCA_019425675.1. NCBI lineage: Eukaryota > Metazoa > Arthropoda > Insecta > Lepidoptera > Crambidae > Leucinodes > Leucinodes orbonalis. Next base: position 44,364 of record PQWD01000646.1, read on the forward strand.
ACATTAAAAATATTAAGCCAACTCCAATACAGTTTCTTCATTCATTCACAAAAAAAAACAACAATCCATTACACTTGCGAGGTCAGTCATTAGTCGACAATAAACATTGCGACACGTGTTAAAGTACGACAAATAATGCCACAAGGACGTCGGTAAAGATTGCACGTACATAATTCGCAATTATGTAATCGTAATTTTAGGGAAAAAGAAGGTATGGCTAAGCCCCAAATAAAGTTATGACCTAGTTACGGAGGTGGGATTATGGATGTCGATAGCTAGGGATTGGTTTGCGTGGAAGTCCTAAGGAGATACCTTTGTCGAGTTAAGGAATTCTTTGAGTATGTAGTTTTAAGGTCTTTCGGCGATAGGTTATAACTATCCTTACTTTTTGTGCTTTTTATTGAAACTGTTTTTCTTTTTAGTATTTTTGTAAATATTTTTTTACATCTAAGTGAAAAAACATAAACATAAAACATAAACATAAGTTTAGATGTTTACGACATAGGTTCACTCTGAGTAGAACGTTTGATGTTTTGGATCTAGCCTAACATCTTTTGTTCTTTTAGTTTAAAGTCGTATTTCCTCTCTCTCTTCAACAAACTATAGTCCACTGCTGACCATGGGCCAACCCATTTTGCGTGAAATATCCCGCGCTCTTCACCCAACCACAACCAGTAACGTTACTGCTATCTCTTGAAACAGTATTACTTTAATGATAGTCAGCATTTTTGTACCAGAAAACGAGAAGTAATATTATTGCAATATACATAAAGGGATGGCGGTAAGTCCGCAGGACTTTCTACAAGATGGCCGAGTCTAATTCTCAAGCCCAGGATGTCATTTATTTATTCATTTATTAAGAAGGCCTATTTTAGAACTTTTACCGGGCAAATCTGAAAGCATAAAGTCAAACGTTTATCAGGCAGTCAGTAGTCAACGCGCACTACGGGCGGCTTCTTTGTTCAGCCACTGTGATTAATTGATACACATAGTATTTAGAAGCATATGATATTTGAACACGTGATATTTTGTTGTAAAGAAAAAAGATAGATTTAAATTATTCGGTGCATCGAATACACGTTTTTCTTCCGTTGTTAACTACTCATAGTATAAAATATGTGATATTTTATTTATAAAAAAACACGGTATAATATAATCATAGCAGAAAATAACAAATAAATTATTATTATAATAATAAAAAATAAATAAATAATAATAAATATCCACTGACATTCACACAGCGCCAGATAGCCTTAAACTAAGCATTAACCTGTAATTTGAATACTAATCAACGGAGCAATACGTCACTAGTGAATAAAAAGTTATGAATAATAAAAAATAACAATAAACTACAGCAGCATGTTATTTTCACTACAGAGGTAAACAAAACAATGGATAAACTAGAATCCTTTGCAATTATTTTTGTAAACACATGCATTTTTACACACCCAGATCAATGCACTCTCATGAATTTGCAAATATTCGTAATGCATTGAGATTGCCATAAGAAACACTGAAGTAGCCGGCTACATTACCATTATCAGCATGGTAATTACATCTAAATTAATTCCATTGCTTCATGACAATAAATCCCTTAGATAACAGTCTCTTGTGATCTACAAGCCTGTGACTGATTCACTCGTGACATTAATCCGACGTTCATTGTGCGTGTGTGTCACTGCTCGTCTCCTACGATGGCTATGGTCTATGGTCATATCATAAATCACATCGGTAGCACGATCGAAATCAGGGTTAGAGGTATCTTGAACGATGAGAACATCTTTGGTGCGGGGATAAAGATATAAAGGTTAATTCCTTAAGTAATAATACGCAAGAAAAACATGTTCAAAAATATAATGCAGAACTTTAAAATACTCACTACTGATAGTATGTATAAGAAAACAGTAAAACAGTTTCCACAAGAGATGTTTATTCTTTCACACTTTACAAGAGAATTCAGCAACTGCATGCGTACAATCAGTATTTATACCCTTTTATCGGAAGTCAACATTATTACTTTACTAAATAATCAAGTGGCGCCACTGCACCACTTCCGTTTGAATAAATGTTATATTGAGACTTTTACATTTCGATACAATTGTTACAAAATATTTTAATACAAGCATAAGCCATTTGACAACTCAGTTTAATATAATACAGTAATTTCATTAATTCTACGAAAAGCTAATAATAACCGGAAGCTTTAAGACCAACTATTAACATTGTCTTCAAATCAAAGATGGCGACACTTAAATTTTAGAACATGTTTACGTCAATACATTAGACAATTTAAACATTCAAATATGGATGACTAACACTACACATAAAGCACGAATATCAAGTTAATTTTTAGAGGAACAAAAACAATGCTGTTAAAGGTCGTCTTCAACGGTTGTGAAATGAGCAAATCGCAAAAATCTGAACTGTGAATAGAATCAAAGAGTGGAAAGCACGTCTAAGTAAGCGTAGCGTAGCACCAGGATCGATGGACAGGCTTGTGAAAATACACTGGTGGAGAATGAAAAAAGCGGAGGACCGGGATATCTGGCGCAAAATGGGACAGACCTATGTCTAGCAGTGGACGGCGACAGGTTGAAGAAAATATATAGGTAATCAAATGCAATTATACCGGGGACTACCTATTTTCTCAATAAATCACACAACTTCGTTAGCTCATATACAGATACGCCCCAGAAAGAAGAACTTAAGAAATCCTAGTCAGCAATTTGGGAACACCTAGAGGTGTGTTCGACGTTTATCATAATGCTGATGAGAGAGTAGTATTATCTTAATTCCATTGCTTCTTAATGACAACCAATACAAGGTTTTCTAAATACCAGTTTCTAGTAAAATGGTATATTCCAGAAGCAGTCTGTGTGGTGCCTCTCAGACAATGGAACACTACAGTCTTACCCGAACTGTCCATCTTCGTGCTGTTTCTGGGACATCTAGATGACAAAATGGCCCAATACTTATTGGTCGAATTCTCATATTTAGCTTATCATTATCATCGGCTCATTAAACGTCCTCACCGAGGGGCATAAACTACCCGTATCGGATGATTAGGCCTTAGTCGTCCACGCGGGTCCAGTGCGGGTTGGACGACTTCACGCAAAACCTTTGAATCTCTTCGCAGGCGTACGCAGGTTTCCTCAGATGTTTTCCTTCACCGGAAGAGCGTCGGATAACGTACATATAATTTTGAAAATTCGAAAACACATTGGTACGTGGCGGGATTTGAACCTCCCGGTAGGAGGGCAACAGTTCACACCATTGAGCCACCGACGCTCATAGCTTATAAATCAACTCAATCAGAGGTAAAAGTGTCTTGTGACCTAACTCATGTTACAAACAAGCCTGTGGATGAGTCCTTCCCGACACTAATCCCACGTTCATTGTGCGTGTGTGTCACTGCTCGTCTTCTATGATCTATGGTTATAGTCACATCGGTAGCACGATCGGAATCAGGCTTTGGAGAATTATCTTCAACGTTGAGTACATCTTTGGTCCGAAGATGTGAAGGAATTAAAGGGAGGTTGGAACTAGTTGAACTTACCTATGAAAAGTTGAGTTTACAATAGAATAAAATGTAAAGTAATGAACATGTAATAATAATAAATATTTCATATAACTGATATCCGTTGAAGCCACAGATTTTCCAATACAGGAGACAGGGCAAGCCGCGTTTTTAAGTGCGACAAATGTAAGCTCAACGAGCATACACTGGCTGCCAGTTTACGCTCTGTGAGACGAGTACGCATGAATATTAGAAGAAATTACCGTTTTATCCCAAAATGCCATCCTGTGCAATTGTAACATGCCATCATCGCAAGGAATCAGTAAATTTACCAAGAAATATAATAACTTTTCACAGGTAAGAACCGAAAAGAAATTGCGACACTGGGACTGCCTATAAACTTGGCGGCTTGTCCAGTCTAATTGTATATTCGGATGTCTGTGGTTGAAGCAGACGAGTGGAGACCTCCAGAACTGTAATTGAGGTGATTTTCAGAAAATAAAGACGATTCCGTGCTTTAGAGGACACGTTAAGCCGTCGGAGTACTACTACTCGTAAACACCTATCCGGAGCTTCGGCGGGGGCCATCGACGCGTGTTCCTGTAGGTTCGCACAGTCCCTATTCGCGTAACCGGCGTGTGCCGGGCCGCTACTCTCCCCAAACATATGTATGTTAGGCTACCAAGCCTTCCCGCAACGCCCTAAACCGAGGTTCGAGTCCCACTCTGGGACGCCCTTAGGCTCGTTGTGTAAATTTTAAGGCTAGGAACCATTTGCGCTCGCCAATTGCCCGGAGAAGCTGTAAAGGCAGTTCGAAATAAAAATCAGTCCGGATTGGGCCAGCGTGTTGAGTAACAGCATAACCTCCACGCTTGCAAGGGTTGGAGATATTTTTTACATTCAATAATAATAAATAAATATCCACTTATATTCACAAAGCGCCATCTAGTCCCTATGCATTTAGCCTGTCATATGGGTATGGTGTGGACTGTCGCCTTCCTACCGGAATGGCTGAGGTTTAAATCCCGAGACGTACCAATGTGTTTTCAAATTTTCGAAAATATATGTACGTTATCCGACGCTCTTACGGTGAAGGAAAACATCGTGAGGAAAGTTTTTATATGGCTACCTTATGCTTTAAAAAATGATAATCAAGTAGTCAATTATTAATGATTTCGTCGATAAATCGTAACCAGAGTAGACGGGATTAAATTAATTTCAGGTTTGAACAATGACAATTTATCTCTTAAGTTCAAGATTGTAATGTATATATTAATTATCATCATCAGCTTTTTATACGTCCCCACCGAGGGGAACGAGTTAGTCGTCCACGCGGGCCCAGTGCGGATTGGACGACTTCACACACAACCTTTGAATCTCTTCGCAGGCGTGCATGAAGGTTTCCTCACGATGTTTTCCTTCACCGTAAGAGTGTCGGATAACGTACATATCATTTCGAAAATTCGAAAACACATTGGTACGTGGCGGGATTTGAAACTCAGCACTCGCGGTAGGAGGGCGACAGTCTACACCATTGAGCCAACGACGCTCTATATTAATTACCATATCTTTATCGATTTCGATTACACAATTCATTAATTAGAATTAGCAAAAAGTAGCATATTTGTAAACTTTCTAATACCTAAGTAAAGTACGATTCAAGAAATTGTTGATCCCTGTCTTTCTAAGGGTTGATGTACTTCTAATAGCTACGTATAGTAGGATTCAAGAAAATTTGGATTCCTGGGTTAATGTACAAACTATCTCCAAAACATTTTAGGTTATGTCAAAACACCTTCTATCGGTTATGAAGCCCCTAAGTCCAGCTGTGGACGTTCACAGGCTGTTTAAGTCAATTAATAAAGTATTTAAAGTTATAAATAATTAATTACAGTTTTGTTATGCTATATTTTATGATAATAAACTTCATTATTATTCATATTTGATGAGCTCGAGGTCTTTTTTGTTTGACTCGATATATTACGAAACATATTAACAGGTAAATAAAAAGCACACGTGTATCGGGAACTATATCTTGTATTTTATTATCGTAATGCGTCATACAAACTGTGGGAGAGCCATCATCAGCATCAGCTCATAAACGTCCCCACTGAGCGGCACGAACCTACCAGTAAATGGTGTTTACGCCTTAGTCGTCCACGAGGGCACAGTGCGGATTGGACGACATCACACACTTTGGAATATCTTCGCAGGCGTGCGCAGGTCTTCTCACGATGTTTGCCTTCACCGTAAGAGGGTCAGATAACGTACATATAATTATGAAAATTCGAACATACATTGTGTACGTGACTGGATTTGAACCTGCGCCCTCCAGTTCGGAAGGCAACAGTCCACACCAATGAGCCACCGTTACTTTGGGATAAATTGGCCACTCGACCAGAGTGTCACCCCGGCCTCACAGGCTTTGGGATTTTTGGTGAGGTTACAAGAGCAAAACCCACTTCCATTTTTCCTTTTACCAAGGGTTGCGGTACTGAGCGTGTGGCTCAGTGGTGTGGACTGTCGCCTTCCTACCGGGAGGGCTGAGGTTCAAATCCGACACGTACCAATGTATTTTCGAATTTTCGAAAATATATGTACGTTATCCGACGCTCTTACGGTGAAGGAAAACATCGTGAGGAAACCTTCATGCACGCCTGCGAAGAGATTCGAAGGTTGTGTGTGAAGTCGTCCAATCCGCACTGGGCCGCGTGGACGACTAAGACTAATCACCCTATACGGGTAGGCTCGTGCCCCTCGGTGGGGACGTTTAATGAGCTGATGATGATGATGATGAAGGGTTGCGGGTTCGATCTCCGGGCCGCACATACATTTGTGTGCATGAACATGATTGTTTGTAATAGTCTGGGGTTTTTATGTATTTACGAGAAAAAGTATCTGTTTTTAAAAGAGAAATAAAGTATGTAATAAATAAATGTCAGTGGATATTTATTTCTTCTTATTATTTACTATCGTCTTTAAGACGAAAGTCTTTGAGCAATGCGTCCTACCCGTGCTAACATACGCAGCTGAGACATGGACACTGACTGCGGGATTGGTTCACAAGTTCAAAGTCACTCAACGCGCAATGGAGCGAGCTATGCTTGAGTCTCTCTTAGGGATAAGATTAGAAATGATTTAATCCGCAAGAGAACTAAAGTTACCGACATAGCCCGCCGGATCAGCAAGTTGAAGTGGCAGTGGGCTGGTCACGTATGTGTAGAACCGATGGCCGTTGGAGCAGACGAGTTCTGGAGTGGAGACCGCGTCTTGGCAAGCGTAGCGTAGGACGCCCTCCGGCCGATGGACCGACGACTTGCGGAAGGTCGCTGGTGGGAGCTGGATGAGAAAGCGGAGGACCGGAATATCTGGCGCAAAATGGGGGAGACCTATGTCCAGCAGTGGACTGCGATAGGTTGAAGAGATTATTTACTATGTTTTTAAAAAAGGCTACACTGTTTGAGTTTTCTTGAGTGCTTCTTTCTCACAGGCCAAACCACTGAAGCGCTTTTTTTTCAAAGCATCAAAACTCATATTTTTAGTTTAGTATTTAATCGTTTTTTATTATTATTTTTTGACGTTCATAAGTGCTTTTTGTAAGCCTAATTTGAAATAAATGTTTTTGACTTTGATGTAAAGCCACTAAGTCCGAAAAGTATGCGCATCCATTGTTCAGTACCCATATTACAAGATCTTCGTTTAAATTAAGCCTAAATAGACATGTTACTGATTAAGTGTTTTTGTTTTTTTTTTATTTAAGACATATTTTTTCGCAAGTGATATTTTCTTATTACTAAGACTGAGAATATGACATTGTTTAATGTAGTAATCAATTAGAATAAGAAAATACGTTTTGGAGACTGGCAGTAATCTAGAACTAAGGTAACGTAAAATTCAAATTTTACTTTTACTACACATGTAAAAGGTATCGCTCAATGTTAGTATGGACTCTGCCAAGGCAATGTTAATATTAACAATGTATTTAACCCCCACTGATATGTGCCAATTTACGTGCTATCGAAAACATCATTGACTAGCGACCCGCCTCAGCTTCGCACGGGTGCATCATCAGCTCATTAAACGTCCCCACCGAGGGGTACGAGCGTACCCGTATAGGGTGATTAGGCCTTAGTCGTCCACGCGGGCCCAGTGCGGGTTGGACAACTTCACACACAACCTTCGAATCTCTTCGCAAGCGTGCATGAAGGTTTCCTCACGATGTTTTCCTTCACCGTAAGAGCGTCGGATAACGTACATATATTTTGGAAAATTCGAAAATACATTGGTACGTGTCGGGATTCGAACCTCAGCCCTCCCAATGGGAAGGCGCACGGGTATTTTAAATTATTTTATTTTTACTTTTTTCTAAAAAAATAAAATCTTTGTTATTCAGGGTATGCAGATAGTAATATAAAAGAATTTTTGAAGCAGGCATAATATTTTTCAATTTTATTCATTACAAACATACGCACAAATCTTTTCTCTTTACAATATAAGTATTGATTAAAAATAACTCATTATACGAAACGAATTAACTTATTGACTATGGCTATAGACACAACTGCATTTTTCGCTATACCTGTATCACTTAATATTGTATTTTTTGTAACAGTGAGGGGGATAACCGCCATCACTTAAAACTGTATTACAATAATAATACTTCGACTTTTCTATTCTATCATTATTAATAATAACATCATTGAATCAGGAAATTCTTACAAATAAAATAAAAACAATATCAAAATGAAAATTTACTTTATAATCAAAATGGGATTTAAATTTCAATCGAAATCATAATAAAAATTGCTCTAAAATACTATAATACGCCAACTGTAGCGATATTAATATCTGTTTGCATTGTCTGTGTTTTGTTATATATAATTTTAATTTTAAGAATAATTAATATAAATGTATTTCAGACAGACTGCAAACATACATTATGTAAGTTTCCATGCAGTTCATGGTCCACGAGCACATGCACACATGACGCGCATGCGCGTGACAGCTGCAGTGTTGGAGACAACCTACAACAGATAAGTACTAGGTGATAGACTCGGTACTGAGTCGTCTAGGCTGGTACCACCGCAGTGACTGATATCGTCCCGTGAAATAGAAGTGTTTTGCACTTCTGTGTTACGGGATGAGGGCACTGTAGCCAATAATTACCGGGTATAAGAGACTTAACATCTGTCGTCTCGAGTGTCGGGCGCAGTGCGGCATTGATGGAGAATAATAACTGTTTATCAGTTGTCGGTCTCAACCAATGCCACTCAGACATGGTCAGGCGTATCACTTACCATTAGGTGAGCGTCCTGACCGTCCTGTACATTTTGTAACATAAAAAAAGAGTTACTGTCAACACTGCCTTCCGTGGGTCACCTGAGATGCAAGAGGCCCACTACTTGAAGTCATCATCATCAAGGATATATACCCACTACTTGAAGTCATCATCATCACCAGCATAATGAGCTACTACAGAGAAGATTCCTTCCCACGCAGCATAGTCATGCGAAAGTGAAGTCATACAATAAAAACTCTAATTCTACCAAAATGAAGGCTCATCATCATCATCATTACAGCCTAATAATGTCCACTGCTGAACAAAGGCCTTCCTTAATGATTTCCACGCGGTCCGATCCCTAGCAATCCATCCATCTGCTACCCGCCACCTTAACCAGATCATCCGTCCATCTGGTTAGGGGTCGGCCTACGCTTCGCTTTCCGTTACGTGGACGCCACTCGAGAACCTTTCGCCCCATCGGCCATCGGTTCAGCTTATACGAGTATTAATGTAGAGTCTCAGAGCTAGTTTACAGTCGAGGTGTAGTGAAATTAAGTTGTATACTTGTAGAGCAAAAACTTTACAATAATAATTGTAATAATGTTTGAATAAATAAATATCCACTCTTTCTCACAGCGCCATCTAGCCCCGTACTAAGCATAAGCCTGTAATATGGGTCACTACGGAACAACGGATAAACATGCTTATATACTTTTTTGTAAATACATACATATAAAGCCGCCAAACCAATATAAATAGACATTTTCATGCACACAAATGTTCGTACCGCCTGAGATCGAGCCCGGAACCCTTGGTGTAGACCCGACGTCTCAACCACTAGGTACACCAAATGGGTCGTCAAAATGGGTGGTTTAATGTTTCTTGTATTAAAACCTTTTGTAACAGGCTCTCTTATTTTAAAAATTCATAACTAGCTAACATAGCCAGATAAATGCTTGTCTGAATTTAATACAAAGGTACCTGCATAATAAACTTATATTTTAAATAAACTCAACTTTAATGCTTTGTATGCAAACAATTGTTTATCTAAGTTTGTATGTTTCAAAAAAGAAACTTAAAATGATTTTTTAGAAATATTTGTACATTCAAGAAAAAAGCATACCGCTTTAACCATTAATATTATTTGATATTACGGCATGTGTATCACAACAAATGCATATAAATACATTTAGATAAAAATACTTGTCGAAACATTAAAAACCGCAAAACGACAACCGGTTGTCGGTTCGCTAATGACTCAATTATCGGCACATGAGCGGCCATCCTCAAGCAATCTCTACATTCATACACTAATCCCACGCGCACGGTGACTCATACACACCTAAAACAATACACGAAAAGAAACACAACGATTTAGTGCATTCGGCGCGCTTTTAATCGCTTTACAATACCATTAATCACATTACAAACCACAATCGTTTATTGTTGCCATAGATGCGGCCAATAAAACCTACACGGATAATAAATATGTTCGCCCGGCGTCGGCGCACAGTTCAAATAAAACTAGCGAGAAGCTCGCGCGGGGAGCGGCAGCTTTCGGGAGAGGGGCGTGGCTCTATATATCCAAAGCTCGCAACGTGATTGGTGGAAACGCCCGCCTAAAGCTGCCAGGGCGGAGTCTGGTTGACGCGGTATAAAACCCCCGCGCCGCCTCCGCGCCCGCCAGTTCGCCACAGGCAGCGATAGCGCACACGCGCCTCGTGTCCCCGTTACAAGTGTCCACAAGTGAATACAAAAATGGTGAAGTTCGAAGGTGATTTCAGTATAAACTCTATACTGATGAACCACGCGGGCAAGCAAGCGCCGCCGTCGCCGCGCCCTCGTCCACCGGCGCGTCGCATTCCGAGGCCGATTTGAGCGACTCGGAACTCGACGTCACCGGCATGGAGCCCGTCGACTGCACCAAACCCAAAGAGGACGACGACGACGAGAAAAAGGACAAGAAACACGAAAAGCCGGCGTACAGCTACAACGCCTTGATAATGATGGCCATCCGCAACAGCCCCGAGAAGAGACTAACCCTCAACGGCATCTACGAGTACATCATGACCAACTTCCCGTACTACCGGGAGAACAGACAGGGCTGGCAGAACTCTATCCGCCACAACTTGAGCTTGAACAAGTGCTTCGTGAAAGTGCCCCGTCACTACGACGACCCCGGCAAAGGGAACTACTGGATGCTGGACGCGTCCGCGGAGGACGTCTTCATTGGAGGCACGACGGGGAAGTTGCGGCGGCGGTCAGCGCTTAATGGCAGATCGAGGCTGGCTTGTTTCAAGAGGCCGCTGTTCCCCGGAGGCCCATTGCCGGGAGCGTACCCTCCTACCGCTTACTCGCAGCTCGTCGGCCTATACTCCCAACTGTTGTACCAGAGATACGCGCCGATGCAAATGAAGAGTCCGCCGGTGGCCCCGAGCGCAGTGCACCCAGCTTTCCGTGGTGATGCGATGCCCTACCTGCCGTATTCACCGGCTTTATACGGCGAAAGGATGCCGTTCCACCAACCAATGTTGCAGACCTCGCTGCTGCAGGCACCCGGAGTGAGCCAGGGCTCTCCATGCTGCGCCCTCACCACCGACCTCCGGCACCTCCAGCCCCGAGCTACCATCGCCCTCGCATCACCCGCTCTCGCCACACATCTACAAGCCCATCACAGTACTGACCAGGCAGTGACCCGCCTCCCCCGAAACCCCCCCTATCTGTGATGTAGCTTTAGTTAGTGTAAAGGACCAGTGGAGGAGAGGTCTGTAATCTCATGCACGCGCAATATTAGACATTTTTAATCTAGCATTCCGCTGTTATTGTAATGCATATATTATGTGTAAATAATTCCAAAGTGTATAGGTATTTATTGAATTAGGTTTAAGTTAAGAGAGTTATAATGAATAAAAAGAAATTATTGTTTCCCCTTACAAACCTCTTTTATTTACTTTTACGATACCTACACAGTTTTTATATACGATTGATTCTTATAATCAGCATATTTAATGAGTGAAATTTACGAAACAACTAATCAGTGCAATTAATCATAAACTATGTACAATTGAGTTACTTAGTAAACGACATAGAAATTTTATTTGTGTCATTAAGAACTAAAAGAATGTCTCAATTTTAACAAGGCACACTTTTGGGGCTAACTGTTCAAATTAATATCGTAATGTAATGTCAACATTACGCACCCATTTTTAACTTACAGACACTACTAATTACGAAGTTGGAGCTAAAAGAAATAAAAATATCTTGCATTTTTTAGTTACTGGAATTGAAAATACCCATAATAACATAAAATACTTCTTAATATGTTGTATTTGCACCATCTGAATAATCACGTTGATGACTTGTTATTCAAAGTTAGCTACAAAAATAAACATCTTTATTTAACTAAAGCAAAAATTTTACAATGCCACACTAAACTTACAATTACCACAACAAAAGTGTACCAGTAAATTTACCTGCGAAATCAGTTACAAAGACCATTTTACAAAAAAGAATTTAATCCCTAATCACAAGCGACAACCTATCTTGTTTATTATCTATATAGATTACCAGATATTATTAAGTTTTATCTATGTTATGAAAATTAATTGCGTAATTGCATTCTTCTTTTGTTTATTTTTAAATCAGGTAGTAGGTATGACCAGCTCAAACATTTTCTTTTCTTTTCTTTTCTTTGTTCCATCTTTTTATTTAAACTATAATTAAATTATGTTTGCTTATAAACTCGTATTTAAATTAATAATTTAATTGAACATGTATTTAATTCTACATTCTATAAATGTTTGCATAATACATTTCAGGCGTTTGCTGTTTCTTTTAAATTAATTATTGTGTAGGCCATTTAAATAAACGAAGAATAGTTCTGCAAACTAAAGCCGGCCAACGCGTCATTAGTTATTATTTCGTTTCCTTAACACTTATTTTAAATTTTAATCTATTATTTCTATTAACGACCTAAAAATCAAGTCTTAAAAATAAATAATGATGTAACACACTTGTATTTATACCTAAGGTAAAAGTTATAAGCAAATAAGTAGGTAATATACAAATTTATTTTGTGTGAATCAAAGATAACTATATTTTTTTATTTATTGCAGTGCTATCAAGAACTTAATAAAAGTTAGGGTCTCGAATGAGGTTGCCGGCTAGATATTTTATTTAGTGGTATCAAGGTTTATAAATACTCAATAAAAATATTTAAACTTTACAGATCTTTAAAGATCTTACCATTGTTTAAAATAAAGACTTAGCTTTATTGATATAGGCATAAACCTTTTACTAATAAAAACTTGCTTATCCATCAGTTAACCGTAGCATAGCTATTGTATTTTAAAATGAAAGTACCTATATTTAGTACTCAGTTGTGTCTTAGAACAAGAAAGGCGTGTTTTTTAGTCCAAACTTAATAAAAACTTAGATATTAATCCGATTAAAAACAGAATAAGCGAAATAAAGGAATGGGCCTATTATGTTAACCGAGTTGCTTATTACGGATTGTTTGTGTGTCTGATTTAATCATTATTTAAGTACCACAAAAATTACCTATATACTCGAATTGTAAGGTACAGCGCCGAATCGTTTTTTTTTAAATAGACAACTTAGGCGTGCGTAAGTATTTATGATAAATTACCAAGCAGAGCTATCGCTTTGAAATATCTTTAGTAGGTTTAAATGACAAATTAATTTTTTTTCTTCTAATTGAAGGAACAAATTCTTTTCATGGACAATTGCACAAATTGGCTTAACCTAAAATTTCGAAAGTAACTCAAAATTTTGTGTTTAAAACCAATTACTACTTTGTTAATCTCAGACGGTAAAAAAATAAATACGTATAATGGTAACTTTAATATCAAACATCCAATTTATTCGATGAATAAATATAACTACCGTATCATAAGAATTTCAATACGAATAAAGACAGTGTAGGTGCGGCTGAGCGTCGGACAAAGCCTCTGATTAGGTTTGACACTCGTCGGAACTTTTCACGCGTTTGTATGAATCTTATACAATTATCGTAATTTGTTTACGGCTCTTTTGACCAGCATGGTGGTTTTGTTAACGTGATTGCGTGTACATGGATACTACCGGTTTAATATGATATGCATTTGAATTAGAAATGTATGGCTAAACAGCCAATAGATATAAAAGCATGACAGACGATCGAATTTAAAAAAGAAAAGTTAAGACAGTTGCATTAAACAAAAAACTTTTAATTTTTAGGTCATTTGCCCTCGTAATTGTATTGGTCTAGGTGTTTCTATGTAAACTATGTATGTATTTATAAAAGAAATCCCACCAAAAACATTCTGTAAAAAATCTAGCCAAGTCTCGATGGAGCTGCTTGATTATCTCTAAAAAGTTATGAAATCAAGAAAAAGTCGTGCCAAGTCTAAGGTTCCTTACTGCGATTACTTTATTATTATGGTTGATGTTGTGTGACTTGGACGTTGAAGAGTATACAAGGATACAAAACCAGGTGCTCCATGACACCATTACACTATTCTGTCGCCAGAACCGCTACCCATTGATGATACAAATTTGCCACTTGGAAAACGGTGATTCAATAACCCGTAAATTGTAGGCTTGATAAAGCCACTAACGTATATAGAATGTTCAAGAATGGTTGAGACGTCGCCTGCTACACCAAGGGTTCCGGGTTCGATCCCGGGCAGTACCTACAAATATTTGTGTTGATGAACATGACTGTTTGTATTGGTCTAGCACGCTCGACTTGGCGGTGCACTGCCGTGCCCCCCGATTTTCGACATTGGATGAAGCGGCCCACCATGTTGAATATATATTGTTTAAAGGCGGTATGTCGATCTCTTATAGTTTGGCTGGGCTCTTTTGTTATCTAATTAGGGTCACTAGGTGCTCCAGATCTTCGATTTTCCAAGTGTTTATAGTTTTCCCTTTATGTAGCCATTAAACCCTAACTCTGTACCGAATTTCAGCTCTCTGTGTAAATGGGAAGTAGGTACTAGTTCTATTTTGATGATCATGAGTGAGTGTCTATCTGTCGAAAATGCGAAACTTTGCTTTCGCTTAACGTCGGAACTAAATGACCTACAGACTTGAAATTTTGGATTTAAAGTATGTTATTATATCTTACTAGATGACGAAAATTTCAGCGCTCTGGTATTATCCAAAGGTTCTCAAATTGGGGTCTGAAAATGCGGCGAAATGGATCCTGTAAAGGATGGTACGGCAGTGTTTGCTTCGCGTTCGACTTGGCCGGGGCACTGCCGTACCCCTAGATATACATAAGTATATTTATGCGTTGTTAGTAACCAAATTACAAGTTTCACGCTTATCTTGGGGCTAGATGGCGCGTTGTGAATGTCAGTGATTATTTCATCATCACCAGCTCATTATACGTCCTCACCGAGGGGCACGAGCCTACCCGTAAAGGGTGTATAGGCCTTAGTCAACCACGCAGGCCCAGTGTCGATTAGCCGACTTCACTCACAGCCTTTGAATCTCTTCGCAGGCGAGCGCAGGTTTCCTCACGGTTTCCCTTCGCCGTAAGAGCATCGGATAAACGTACATATTATTTCGAAAAATCGAAACGACATTGGTACTGGCGGGATTTGAACAATGCAATTACTAATTGGTGGCTCAGTGGTGTGGACTGTCGCCTTCCTACCGGGAGGGCTGAGGTTCGAATCCCGACACGTACCAATTATCGAATTTTCGAAAAATATATGTACGTTATCCGACGCTCTTATGGTGAAGGAAAACATCGTGAGGAAACCTTCATGCACGCCTGCGAAGAGATTTGAAGGTTGTGTGTGAAGTCGTCCAACCCGCACTGGGCCCGCGTAGACGACTAAGGCCTAATCACCCTATACGGGTAGGCTCGTGCCCCTCGGTGGGGACGTTTAATGAGCTGATGATGATGATGAATTACTAATTATTATATTAAAGCACCGACGCAGAGGAGGTTAGGTGATATAGCTGTTATATGTAAGATTTATCTATTCAGTGTGGTGAATCGTAGGTGCTTTTCCCGCTGAAAACGGGTTGCGTCCACAAAAACTCCCAACAATGGGATTTGCGACGTGCAAAAATCCATCGCCGGTCCATCTATCACGCATGCCGTGTGGTACAAGTCACACGCGATATATTTTTTTACTGAGGTAGGTTTGATATTTTTACTAAGGTAGGTTTGAAATTTAAGGATAAGATAAGAGATTCGTTTTCTTTAGTAAAAAACACAGACATCCGAATATACAATTAGACTGGACAAGCCGCCAAGTTTATAGGCAGTCCCAGTGTCGCAATTTCTTTTCGGTTCTTACCTGTGAAAAGTTTTAAATTTCTTGGTAAATTTACTGATTCATTGCGATGATGGCATGTTACAATTGCACAGGATGGCATTTTAGAAAAAACGGTAATTTCTTCTAATATTCGTGCGTCTTGACTCGTCTCACAGAGCGTAAACTGGCAGCCAGTGTATGCTCGTTGAGCTTACATTTGTCGCACTTTAATCGCGGCTTGCCCCATCTCCTGTTTTGGTAAATCTGTGGTAAAAAATAATGAACAAATAGCTAACAAATCAGATTTAAAACTACACCAGCATCATTTTAGCGTTATGCAATATCTAATGT
This sequence comes from Leucinodes orbonalis, assembly GCA_019425675.1. NCBI lineage: Eukaryota > Metazoa > Arthropoda > Insecta > Lepidoptera > Crambidae > Leucinodes > Leucinodes orbonalis. Next base: position 60,790 of record PQWD01000646.1, read on the forward strand.
CTGATTGTTGTGGTAAATATGTGGAACGCCCTCCGGCCTGATAGACCGAAGACTTGCTTCGCTGGTGGAGGCTGGATGTGGAAAATGGAAGACTTTAATATCTATGAATAAATGTAGGACCCTTTAATTATTCCAGAAGTGCCCTGCGATGAATTGAATAAGAAAAAACTATTTTAGCAATAATGTAACTTTATTTTATAATGTTCACAGGTATACATAAGTAAATAAAAATGACTTCACATGTGGGTTCTAATCATTATTGTTTTTGATAAAGAGTTTGATCCTATAAATTCTAGCGATTTTTATTTTACTCCTTTCGACTCTGATGTGAATTTAACGAGTTCATGCTTAAATTGATCAGCATCTGTATTTATGAGGGCGCAGACTATGCATTTAATTAGGAGATAAGTAAGTAAAAAGTAGAAATAAAAAGGTCGATCATTTATATCTAGCGCTTCCTTAATAAATTAAATAAATTAGCCATTTTAATGTAGGAACATGATATTTGTAAGATCTTTTTGTATGCCATGAATTTGGTGGTCAATTATTAACAGACGGTTGAATTTCATTCTCACAATTTTGATATAAAATTATCTGATTAATGATACTGTCATACCTATGTATTCTAAATGCTATATGATTATTTATTTTTATATTACATACCTTAAAATATGTTTTCAGTTATGTTAATAACAAATACAGTAATAATCAAGTTATAAAATAATAGTTAACATTGAAAAATAACTCTTTTATTTCGTTCTTAGTGGAGAAAATCATTGGTAATATTTTTTTTTCTTCTTATTTATAACAAAAAACAATAACATAATACAGGCTTAATATTAGTGAAGGTTTACAAAAATAGTCATTATGCAACCAAACTCATTGTTCACGAAAAAAATGTAATTGATTGGCGCAATTGTCGCGAAATGACGGAAATACAAAAAACAATGACCCAACTTTATGAATGCTAGGTCCATGGATCAGCGTTATACAAAACAAATAAAAACTACAACTCATTATTTTAATATTAAAATACATGACTTTTTAAATATGTTAAAAGTTACGTTAAAGCGTGGTAGTACTGTCGAATCTCGTCCCTTGGACCACACCGTAAAGACTGTTACAAGCTGTTATTTGAATACAATCCCACAAACAAACAGACAATCACGCCGCTGTCAGTAGGCAGCGATCATTAATCATCCATCATCGCCTGCTCCGATGTCTTGTACCGGGTCTTCCGTGTAAGAAGTCAAGTATTTTTTGTCACAAACTTTTCAATCAAATCAAGTAATCGATTGCTTAGTTTATCATTCAGAAGATGTTGTATGAATTTCGTGTTTGAATTTATAATTTGAGACGCATTGTTAGATAAGAGAAATTTATCATAAACAGTTAAGGCACAAAGAATAACCGTAAACTTTGTGCGTTAACTGTTTATGATGAACATTCTCAATTGAAAATATTACTTGTGGGAGAATATGTATCACTACTATTCAGTTCTCCCGCTATTATAGCTCTGTTCTAAAGTATAGCAGTGTTCCGAGCTAAAGGATAGCCCGTGAAATTCAACGTAACAAGTTACCTATTCTTACACAGGAATAATAATAACAATAAAATTATTTACTCCATAATCTTTTCATCATCATCAGCTCATTAAACGTATAGGGTGATTAGGCCTTAGTCGTCCACGCGGGCCCAGTGCAGATTGGACGACTTCACACACAACATTCGAATCTCTTCGTAGGCGTGCATGAAGGTTTCCTCACGATGTTTTCCTTCACCGTAAGAGCGTCGGATAACGTACATTTTCGAAAATTCGAAAACACATTGGTACGTGTCGGGATTTGAACCTCGGCCCTCCCGGTAGGAAGGCGACAGTTCACACCATTGAGCTACCGACGCTCATAATCCACCATAATCTTTTAAAATAATCTAAGCATGTATTTGATACATAATCCATGCAAATCATCATCAGCTCATCAACACCCCCATCGAGAGACACGAACAGGGTAGGTTCGTGTCTCTCAGGTCTGTCTAAAGGGTGATTAGGCCTAAGTCGTCCGCGCGAACACCCTGTGCGGATTGGCCGATTTCACGCACAACCTTTGAGTCTCTTCGTAGGTGTGTCGCAGGTTTCCTCATGATGTAATAATTAACCTATTCATAAATTGTATCATCATCATCAGCTCATTAAACGTCCCCACTGAGGGGCACGAGCCTACCCGTATAGGGTGATTAGGCCTTAGTCGTCCACACGGGCCCACTGCTGGTTGGCCAACATCACGCACAACCCTTGAATCTCTTCGCAGGCGTGCGCAGGTTTCCTCACGAAGTTTTTTTTCACCGTAAAAGCATCCGATAAACGTACATATAATTTCGAACATTCGAAAATACATTGGTACATGACGGGATTTGTACCTGCGCCCTCCGTTGGAAGGCAACAGTTCACACCATTGAGCCAACGACGCTCTTGTTTGTAAATTGTATGCAGTTATGTAACTTATAAATTATTATTATTATGTAATAATCAAGATTAATAACAATGCACCTATTAATGAATTAACAAACGATTCCTTATTGAAAATATTAACTACTCATTGTAATGGATCAATCTGGGTGTTCTACAAAACACAGCTCGTGGAAACGTTGCGTGGGATTTTGGTAGGAATGTCAAAATTGCGTTAATGACTTTCAATATTAATATAAGTAAAGCATTAGCTAACGACGAATGACGTGCTTGGTGACCTTATCTATCTATATATGTATTTACATATAATATATATATATATATATATATATATATATGTTTGTATGTTTATCAGTAATTTAGTACCCTAACTACAAGCCCCTCACTTAATAAGAAGAATGTTTTTAGTCGTTAACACCGAGATCAGTCCGCACTAACCCATTGAACGCCGGAATTCCAGACACAATAGAAAATCCATTGTGTCTGACGCCTTAAGGCCCTATCTTATTATGGCTACGTTGTGTGGAAAGGCCCGTGCCCTGCAGTGGGCCGTTATAGGCTGAAAATGTAATAATATAGGCGAATTTCTCATTTAGCAGCAGGTGAGCGTTTTGCCCGATTGCTAACTTCACTACAAAAAGTTATCCGTAATACGTATCCGTATACCGTAAAACATTACAAGATCGGTCATGTTCAGGCTCTCTTTACCCAAATTATGCATGGTGATCCCAATGGAAATATCAGTTCACCATTTATCATGTGGCCGGTGGTTCGTGACAGGCTTGTCCAATCGAAACGACCACCTCCACGGAGACTGATCACTCTCTAGGGATTCAAGGTTTCTTCCGGTGAACTTTTTGTTATTAACAATAATAATAAAATGCATTTATTTGTCTTTCAAATCATACACGATACAATAAAAATAATCATAGTAAAACTTATCAAAATATTTTTTCAAAGTAAAATAAAATAAAATACATCGTCAGCTTATTAAACGTCCCCACCGAGGGGCACGAGCCTACCCGTATAGGGTGATTAGGCCTTAGTCGTCCACGCGGGCCCAGTGCGGATTGGACGACTTCACACACAACCTTCGAATTTTTCGCAGGCGTGCATGAGGTTTCCTCACGATGTTTTCCTTCACCGTAAGAGCGTCGGATAACGTACATATATTTTCGAAAATTCGAAATCACATTGGTACGTGGCGGGATTTGAACCTCAGCCTCCTGGTAGGAACGAGACAGTCCACACCATTGAGCCACCGACGCTCTCAAAATAAAATTATCAAAGTAAAATTAATCAGAATAAAATAAAATTATTGGCCATTTTATCTTGACAACCAGGCAAAAGTGGCTCTCTGGATAAAGTTTATGCAACGAATCTAAGGGCGTTCCAGAGTGGGCGTCGCAAGTGTTAAAGCGTAGCTAGGGGGCCAGGTAACCCAGTGTATTGATGACCAATGTAGTACAATGGTCGAGACGTCGGCTGCCACACCAAGGGTTCCAGGTTCATTCCCCGGGCAGTACATGCACATGTCTGTTTGTAATGGGTGTTTTATATGTATAATATGTATATATTTTCAAAAATTATGTATATAAGTATGTTTATCCGTTGTTTAGTATCCATTCTACAGGCTTCACGCTTACAGGGGCTAGATGGCATTGTGTAGATGTCAGTGGATATTTCCTATTCAACCTATTGCAGTCCACTGCTGGACATAGGTCTCCCCCATTTTGCGCCAGATATCCCGGTCCTCCGCTTTTTTCATCCAGCCTCTACCAGCGACCTTTCGCAAGTCGTCGGTCCATCGGGCCGGAGGCCGTCCTACGCTACGCAGTGGATATCTATGTTCTATGTTACGGAGTTCGGTTTCCGCACTTAGTCCGTGTAGTGGACCATTGTGCGTAAGCCGTGTCGGCCCTCTGATCATTCCAGCCAGCCCACCTCCCTCCAAAAACAGATGAGTCTTCCCGGTCTCCTCAGGGCATCCGCGACTGGTACCGGTGAGCCGATAATCTTCTTGCGGATCTGGGCTACGCCTGTGCACCTACGCAGTGGATATTTATTATTATTAATTGTATGTTAAGAAGGAAAAGTACGAAAAGCTGGTACGTATCGTTAATGCGAATAGAGACTGGTCGAGCCTACATACATTTGTAGCGGAAATGTTCAACAGTGCAGCTTTGTTTGAAAAACACTTTTCTTGCAAACACAATATTTAATGTTGTTTTAAACATTTTATATTGACAGAGCTTCTTTTTCTATCTTACAAAACGACTCATTGCCATACATTATCTATTATTTTGTTATAGGCATTACAACATGGAATCCTCGCCCCGCAACGCCCTTATCCGAGGTTCGAGTCCCGTTCGGGGACCAATTGCCCGGTGAAGCTGTTAAGGCCATCTGCGGCCAACAGCAGTAGTCAGTTTGAAAAAAAAAAAACATGGAATGTCACGGTGTTTCATTACTAATATATATATTTGCATAAAGAAAAACATGGTTAGGTAAATATTACAAACAAACACTCTAATTTTATTATCTACGCAATAGATAATACATTTACCTATTTTTAAATAAATATTTTGTATGGAAACCAAGAAGTATACCTTATCTCCGATGAGAATTAACTAATAACATTGTAATTTAACCGTAATACCTTATTCCTAGAGTTGTTTTTATTAATAACCTAATTTAGGGCATAGAAGTGTTTAGTTCGTCATTCACGAAAGTTTGCAAATGTTTTTATATTCAATTGATTTATAATTACCACAAGCTTATTAAGGCTAAAGTGGTTATTCCTTAATACCGCAGTGGCGCCGCCCTGGCGGCCATAATTAGAATACCAATTATGATCAGGTGTTAGTTCTGTCTAGAACTTATTTGTGATGAGGAAAACTGAAAAATATTGTGTCTTGTAATTTCATATGAGATATCATAGTGGCGGATGCTGGACTAGGCATCGCACAACAAACCTTAAACTAGAACTCAAAATATATTGATTGACACGTCGGGTATTTCACCAAGGCTTCGGGTTCGATCCCCGAGCAGTTCAAACATTTTTGTGCATAAACATGACGTCTGTTTGTATTGGTCTGAATGTGTCTATATATAATATGTTATTTATTTAGAAATAAGTTTGTAAGTATGTTTATCTGTTGCTTAAAACCACATTATAGGCTACATGCTTAGTTTAGGACTAAGTGGCACTGTGTAAGTGTCTAAGGATATTAATTTATAGAAATTATTGTATCACAGAGTACTTACTTTTATTTCGATCGTGAATAATTATTAACTCCAAAGATGGAACAAACGCGTTGCGCAAAGTAGGGAAAGTGGATTGATGCCTCGGTGATCTCTCACTTTTGTGATTGTATTTTATGATGCCTTGGTATCACTACATTGTGCCGATTTGAGTCGATGGCTCATTGGTGTGGACTGTTGCCTTCCGATCTGGAGTGTACAGGTTCAATCAGGCCATGTATGTATGTCTTTTCAAATTTTCGAAATTACTTATACATTTATCCGACATTCTTAAGGAGAAGGAAACCTGCGCACGTCTACGAAGCAAGTCAAAGTTTCTGCGTGAAGTCGGCCCATCCGCACTGGGCCCGCGTGGGATTAAGACCTATACACCCTATACGGGTAGGCTCGTGCTCCTCGATGAGGATGTATAACGAGGTAATTATGATGATGGAATTCTTATAAAGTTGCAAATAGTGTAATGGTATAATGTATCTAAAATACCGCAACAGATGGCTTTAGATATGAGATAGGCGTCCATATCTCGTATAAGAGATTCACTAATAGGCATTTCTCGTATCTAGGTAGACTCGGTATTGAGTTATTGATGATGATATGTCAAAGCATGTCTCTCCAAACATAACTTTGTTGCTAACTTAATTAAAACAGATCGCGCGTCACAAAATTAGGCTTCATTTAAAGTGGCCCAGATCACCGACGGGCTACGGAATCTCGTCCAAATGTTAGTCAACACCGGTAATGGATAAATAATTACTATTTCTATGAAGCAAATCGATTGTTTTCATCGAGCCTAGGACCGTGCCTATGGTCACGTAGGCCCTCGCATACTACCTGTTTAATGGATAAATGATTTGTTAATTAATTACCATTGATTGCATTTTAATGGCGTGTTGGCGCATATGCTAATTGCCAACTCTTGCCCAAGTTTTCCTGGTTCTGTCGGGCACGTAACAATCACGTACTTTCCCGTTTCTGGCATCTTTTAACGGTCTCTTGTCTTGTGACAATGCTTCTTACGATCATTTATTAACTTCTTCTTTTTCTTATCGAGTCTATATGGATTCACAAGTTTAATATGGTAATGCGACCAATATTGGGCCACTTTAATCGCCCTTTCATTTGCCACCCAGAGGTCACGAAAACCGCACGAAGATGGACAGTTCGGGCAAGACAGTAGGTGTTCCATTGTCTGAGGGGCACCAAGGTCGCACATACTGCTTCTGGAATATCCCCATCTTACACGATTTTCACGGCATCGGCCAACACCCACCCGCAGTCTATTCATCGTTTTCCAGACTTTGAGTTTGACAGACAGAGCTTTAAACGTCTCTGGCGTAAAAGCACAAATTTAAAAAGAATAGTTTCATAAATCGAAAATTTGCGGTCAAATGGGTTTTAGAGATGCCTACTTCAGTCATTTATTGACGACCCATGTTGTGTTCTGGTCTAGACGTCGGCTACTACACCAAGGGTTCCGGGTTCGATCCCCGTGCAGTACAAACATTTGTGTGCATGGACATGTCAGTTTGTAATAGTCTGGGTGTTACTATATACAATATGTATTTATTTCTGACGACCCATTTGGTGTTGCGGTTGAGCGGTCGGCTGCAACACCAAGGGTTCCGGGTTCGATCCCCGGGCAGTACAAACATTTGTGTGCATGAACATGTCTGTTTGTAATGGTCTGGGTGTTTTCTATATATAATATGTATGTGTTTACAAAAAAAATGTAAATAAGTATATTTATCCGTTGTTTAGTACCCATAATACAGGCTTCACGCTTAACTTGGGACTAGATGGCGCTGTGTAAATGTCAGTGGATATTTATTTATCATTATTATTATTTACAAAAATATATATATTCAAGTAAGTTTATCAGTTATTTAGTACCTACAAGCTCCTCCCTTAATATGGGGCTGGATGACGCTGAGTGAATGTCAGGGGATTTTTTTATGATATAAATGTACAGGAATGCCAGGACGGTCACCTGATGGTGAGTGATACACCTGACCATGACAGAGCGGCATTGATGGCGGTGTTCTCAACAACTGATAGACAGTTATTATCCTCCACCAATGCCGCACTGCGCCCGTCACCCGAGACAACAGATGTTAGGTCTCTTATACCCGGTAATTTCACTAGCTACAGTGCAATCATCCCGGAACACAAAAGTGCAAAACACTCGTTTTTCACGGGATATCTGGCACTGCGGTGGTACCTACCTAGACGACTCAGTATCGTGCCTACCACCTAGGAAATGTGTTTATACCTACCACTGTAGGACGCATTGCCTAATATTTTTTATTAAATGGGGGTATCAGGTCTTGGCCCGTTGATTGCCAGAACCATGTTCGCTGTTTGGAAGTATGTACCACGTGCTGGTGAAGTTTTTAGTACCGAAAGACGGGTTCTCTTTGGTCCTTGCGAACACACAACAAGCCTGCCTTGCCTTACACATTGATGACCCGTGCCGTGTACCTAATGGTTGAGACGTCGGCTACTATATCTAGGGTTCCGGATTCTATCTCTGGGTAATACAAACATTTGTGTGTGTATGGAACATAGATTTATATGTACATTTTTTAGAATATATATAATACAAGTATGTTTATCCGTTGTAATACAAGCTGTGCTGTTTAATGACTTGGATATACACATTTACATTGATATGAAGCAATGACAATGCCTTGGCTGATCTTGATAAAATAATATTTATAAAATATATATGCGTGCTTATGTCATGAATAAACGACTGATAAGTCAAAAAATAAAATTTTCTCGTTACTGTTTTTCTTTCTTATGAATCATACAATGTAATAATAGGTTTAACAATAAGAATATATTTATAGCCTTTTTTAAACATATTACGAATAAAAATTCAAAAAATAAATATAAATAAATAAATAATAAATAAATATCCACTGACATTCACACAGCGCCATCTAGCCCCAAGTTAAGCGTGAAGCCTGTATTATGGGTACTAAACAACGGATAAATATACTTATATACATTTTTTTTTGTAAATACATACATATTATACATAGAAAACACCCAGACCATTACAAACAGACATGTTCATGCACACAAATGTTTGTACTGCCCGGAAATCGAACCCGGAACCCTTGGTGTTGCAGCCGACCTCTCAACCGCAACACCACATGGGTCGTCAATAAAAAAACAAGTACTAAGAGACAAAGGGAAGGAGCTCAGCTGAGTTTGCAACGAGAACAATCCCGAGCATCGCTGTTTTTCAGCTACTCCCCTTACCCTCTGAGATGTGTTGGAAGGCCTAGGTTATGCTTGGTTAAACCTGCACCTGCTATTATGTAACGTTTTCGCAGTATTGTCACCATTTCATCTTTTGCGTACAATGTGTGTTGAATCAGTGTGTTTTAAGTAGTTGTTGCCACTCTCTGTTCACTATGTATTTATTAATCTGTGGTAAATGATGCTTGTGTGGAAATAGCACTTTTTTCATGGTATTTGTAAGCAAATATTGTTATACATACATCTCATTAAACGTCCCCACCGAGGGGCACGAGCCTACCCGTATAGGGTGATGAGGCCTTAGTCGTCCACGCGGGCCCAGTGCGGATTGAATGACTTCACGCACAATCTTTGAATCTCTTCGCAGATGTGCATGAAGGTTTCCTCACGATGTTTACCTTCACCGTAAGAGCGTCGGATAACGTACATATAATATCGAAAATTCGAAGACACATTACTATTATTTTTTTACCCGAATAAAAAAAAATGTGATAATATTCTAAATGAAACGATAATTGTTCAACACATAGTTTTCCTAAACAGCATTTTTTGGTATTAGCAAAGCAAATTAGGCGAACGCGGTCCGGTCACGTGAATACGCAGAACAAACGACGCGTACACTCTCCCACAGAAAAACTATATTTCTAGATAAATGTACTAGATAAATACTTCTTAGGTAAACAATAAATCTAACTAGATGCACATCATCATCAGCTCATTAAACGTCCCCACCGAGAGGCACGAGTCTACCCGTATACGGTGATTAGGCCTTAGTCATCCACGCGGGCCCAGTGCGGATTGGACGACTTCACACACCACCTTCGAATCTCTTCGCAGGCGTGCATGAAGTTTCCTCACGATGTTTTCTTCACCGTAAGAGCGTCGAATAACGTACATATATTTTCGAAAATTCGAAAATACATTGGTAGGTGTCGGGATTTGAACCTCAGCCCTCCCGGTAGGAAGGCGACAGTCCACACCACTGAGCCACCGACGCTCTAACGGCTCTGACGCCTAACGCGTCATTAAAAGGGTACAAAACACAGACTTCCCAATACAGGAGATAGGGCAAGCCGCGTTTAAAGTGCGACAACTGTAAGCTCAACGAGCATACACTGGCTACCAGTTTACGCTCTGTGAGACGAGTCAAGACGCACGAATAATAGAAGAAATTGCCGTTTTTTTCCAAAATGCCATCCTGTGCAATTGTAACATGCCATCATCGCAATGAATCAGTAAATTTACCAAGAAATCAGAAGATATTATTATTATTTAAATATAATAACTTTTCACAGGTAAGAACCGAAAAGAAATTGCGACATTGGGACTGCCTATAAACTTGGCGGCTTGTCCAGTCTAATGTATATTCTGATGTCTGTGGTACAAAATCAAAAGCACGAGCATATTGTATCTGTGGAAACTTTATTGTTCTGTGTATTTTACTTTGTGTGATAAATCACAACACACATAAGGGAAACACACATAAGTTTAGTTAATATAAATATTAACTAAACTTATGTGTGTTTCCCTTGAAAATAAATAAATACTACTATGTCACTATGAAATGTAGCGAAATTTTTTCATATTATAGAATTTTCATTGTTCAGACTCGTTCCTTCTGCCACATTTCATCATCATACATCAATTTCATGTATGGAAGACCTCTACAGTACACTTTGACCGAGACTTATTACAACCAGAACTATGGAATCAGTGACCGTCTGAAAAAAAAATCAAAGCGATACGACCTGGCGACTTACGAGAAAACAGCGTATTCCCATTAAAACGTCCAGCAACGCATTTAATTTTTTATGGTGTTGCAAATATAAATGGGCGACGGTGTCATTTACCATTAGGTGAGATGAATGCTCGTTTGCCCCCTATCACATTAAAGACAAGTCATTGACGACCCATTTGGTTTAATGGTTGAGACGTCGGCTACTGCATCAAAAGTTCCGGGTTCAATCCCCGGGCAGTACAAACATATGAATGCATGAACATGTCTGTAAGTATTGGTCTGGGTGTTTTATATGTATAATATTTACAAAATTAATATATAAGTAAGTTTATCAGTTGTTTAGTACGCGTAATACAAACTTCACGCTTACATTAGGGCTAGATGACGCTGCGTGAATGTCAGTGGATATTTATATGTCATCATGCAAATATATACGACTATGGTGAGGAATAAATACTATACCCTATTGTTTAAAACTACGCAGGCTCATAGCAAATATTTGCTATTTGCCTGCGTATTTTAAACAACGGGATATTAATAATAAATAAATAAATATCCACTGACATTCACACAGCGCCATCTAGCCCCAAGTTAAGCGTGAAGCCTGTATTATGGGTACTAAACAACGGATAAATATACTTATATACATTTTTTTGTAAATACATACATTATACATAGAAAACACCCAGACCATTACAAACAGACATGTTCATGCACACAAATGTTTGTACTGCCCGGGGATCGAACCCGGAACCCTTGGTATTGCAGTCGACCTCTCAACCGCGACACCAAATGGGTCGTGGGATATTGTATTAATATTTCAAATATATGTGTAATAAAGCAATAAGTTAGTGAATTTTCTATGTCGACTGTACCTTCGTAATCCACGTTCATTCATTACAAATGGTTGCGTAACCCGCACTTTAAGTATCGCCCATTAGCCGACACCGGTGGCGAAATGTATGCAAAACTATGCTATTGTTAATTATTGTATTACGCAAGAATATTCCGTGAAGTTTATTCTAAACCTCCGTGGTCCGTGAGTTGAATTGATATTGCTACTAGAGCCAGGGTCGGGGTCGTGGGTTCAGAATCCGCGGGGAGAACGCATTTCGACGACCTATTTGGTGTAAGAGAGACCAGAGAAATAATTCTTGTATATTTTTGGTATTTGTTTTTTTATTTGTATGATGAACACACTTGTACAATTGGTGATGAATCATAAAATAATCTGAAAAATTTCACTGACATTCGCACAGCGCCATCTAGCCCCAAGCTAAGCGTGAAGCCTATATTATGGGTACTACGGATAAACATACTTGTATACTTATTTTCTTTTTATAAAAACATACATATTATACACAGAAAACACCCAGACCAATACAAACAGACATGTTCATGCACTCAAATGTTTGTACTGCCCGGGGATCGAACCCGGAACCCTTGGTGTCGAAGCCGACGTCTCAACCGTTACACCAAATGGGTCGTCAAAGTTACACCGTAGTTGTCGCCCACCTACTTATGTTAAATAAACTAACGCAATGCTAACACATTAACCTTTACTCTAATTAGTTCCTTGTTTTGACAATCGATCTAATTGACACCGATTTGACTAAACATTTTAAACGAATGGAATCAACAATTGCGTTTTTAATATGCAAATATGTTTGTATTTTACTCTTCGTTGTCCATTTGCGGTCAAAGGCTAGAAAAACAAACGCCAAACAATGATGTAAACGAATAGATTCGTGATATGCTCACAAAACAGCCGAAAAAAGTGTTCCGAATGCAGCGACAGCACACATACACATTTATTTCGAATGAGCGTACATTTGCCTACAACTGTATTCTCTTCGGCGGTTCGTTTTTGAGGCACAGGTGACATATCTACCTTTATATATACAAAATATCATTGACGCCAAAGACAAACTCGATTACACAGGCCAATTTCATATTGTACGTATATATCTAAGATTTTTTATTTCACGTTATGAAAATGTTTTTGACAAAGTAACCAACTATACGCTACTATTTTAAAAGTCTGAGAGAGATCATAAATCTAAAGATCATCATCATCAGCCTAAAAACCCACTGCAAGACTGCCTTCCCACACAGCATAACCATGGGGAGATTGGGCCGTAACCCACAAAGGAATCATCTATCTTTTCGTATAATTAGGTGATTCAGCCTATAATGTCAAAACTTAAATTGGAGAAATCGCAAGTGAAGTTTCCCCTCGGGACTCGAACTCACGACCCTCAGGTCACGTAGCAGTGCCCACTAGACCACGATCTAAGGATACCTGGGACTAGGACTAAATCAGATTTATCCGCTGGTCGTGGATGACATATTGATGAAGTGATTTTTCCATGTTTGTTAAGAACTTTGCAGACTTAACAACTTTATTAGTATATGAGACTGAAACTAAAACTAGCAAAAATAACGATGATGACCAGGAACGAAAAGACACTTGGTCATAAAAAAGGTTGTTTTTAAAAGAATATGTTAATAAATATCTAGACGATTCTCACTTTGTAAAGAAAATAAGCGATTTTGGGCCTTGGTAATTTTGAAGACACGACCGGCAACGCATTTCAGTGCCCTCTGGTATTGCAAATGTACATGGGCGGCGGTGACATTTACCATCAGATGAGCCGTTTGCTCGTTTGCCTGTTATAGTATAAAAAAAAAACGACGCCTGTGTTTTTTCTGCTAAAGTTTTTGCCAGTTTCAGACTCATTACTACTACATTTTAAATTTCTTTCGTTGTAGATTAATTATGTTTCTTTTATTTCACTTTTAGATTATCAATACTTTTAAAAATATTTAGAATGACAGCTATTTCATATAAAAAAAAACATTTATTCATGTTAGTGACATTTTTGACGACCCATTTGGTGTTGCGGTTGAGACGTCGACTGCAACACCAAGGGTTCCGGGTTCGATCCCCGGGCAGTACAAACATTTATATGCATAAACATGTCTGTTTGTAATGGTCTGGGTGTTTTCTATGTATGATATTTATGTATTTACAAAAATTATAAATGTATGTAAGTAAGTTTATCCGTTGTTTAGTACCCATAATACAGACTTCACGTCTAACTTAGAGCTAGATGGCGCTGTGTGAATGTCAGTGGATATTTATTTATTTTATTTATGTTGTCTGCATGAGAATAACCTACTATGCGAAGAAGATTCAAGTTTACACAAGGTGATTCCTTCACTTCCATAGTAATGACACCGTAAGTAGTTGCTGTAGGTACAAATAAATCAGTAATGTGTGTGAAGACGCGAGCTGCGACCTGATAAGGATGTGTTCACTTGAGCAATTGTTGGCGGGCACTCCCGCACTGCTTCCTTCGATCTAGCCACTGCGACGGTGTTCAAACTTCACGAACGCTTCTTAAACAAAGATGGCTGCTTAGATTTTTTATTTAATCAGTTGGCACTCCTGCACTTCTTACAAAGACGTACGATGTTTCTATTATGCACTCTTATTTAAACGGGTGGCAATATTTGGCTTCTTAAAAACATATTCTGGTAACTATTAAGAGGTACGATTTAGGAAAAAGAGGTTGACTATTTTATCTTTTAAGGGGTTTTTAAGTGAGGTCATAAAACTAACTCCATTTCTTCTTATTTAAGAGGCAGTCTATGGGATAAAAATCTAATAGAAATCGACATAATAATAAATAAATGGCCCGCTACGCATTCCTATAAACATAAAAAATAATTTGTTTTTGCCTAGTTTATTTATTTATTCAAATCTAAAATTAACTGGTAAGGATCTCTCAAAAAATGTAAGTAATAAGCTTGTTAATTATGATGTTCGTAACTATTAGAAGCCTATTTTTAAATAACCAAAAGTGAAACCTTATCTAAATTGGAAGAGTCGAAATGAAATAATAAACCAATCAAGGCATTTACTATTATAAATGTATATATATGTCATTATTACTCGTACTATAACCTTTGTCTTCAATTATTACATATTTAACAAGTCGCCGTTATTTAAAGAAATTTAAAAATTCAAACAAAATTAATGCTTTATTTTCTAAACCAAAAAATCTTTAAGTTCCATACATTCAAACTGCGATTCAGAAACTTTTAAAATAATAAAACACATAAATAATAATTGTTGATTAAAAGTTACGTTAGTCCAGCTCCACTCTAAAATGCCTCTTTTGTTCAGATTGTGTTTGGCTATTTACCGCAGATAGTATCCGTAGCTTCACTGAGCAAGTGGCAAGCGCAGATGACTTCAGTTTAAACGAAAATGGATTCTTTTCTTTGAGCTTAATGATAACAAATAATAAGCTGTGCATCAGCGACAGTTAGCAAGTTGAAGCGGCAGTGGGCAGAGTCCATGGTGTGTAAAACCGAAGGCCACTGGGGCGGAAGGTTCTTTAGTGGCGTCCCCATCACGCGAAACAAAGCATAGGCTGAACCCCAACACGATGGACGGATGACCTGGATAAGGTGGCGGGTAGCAGATGGATGTCAACTGTTAGGGATCGGTCCGCGTGGAAATCATTAGAGGTGGCCTTCGTTCAGCATTGGTCTTTTTAGGTTGTAATGATGATGATGATGTATCAGCGACATTTTTACCTTAGCACTGGGCAAGATATAATAATTTAACATCAATTCCCTAGTTATTCGAGTTAACTATGGTCAAACATTTGAAATATAGAAATCTAACTTATAAAAATATTATGATTTATTATTTTACACGTAAACATCCCAAAGTTTGAGCACCACTCTCAAGTATATTAAGGAATGTGACAACAATTGTGTTCCGTGTATTACGTGGGCGGAGGGGGTCGAGGGGGGAAGGGGGTGTTATTCTCCCGACTCGGGCCAATTGGCCTACGTCCTACGGATGATACTGAATGCTTGTCTTGGATAAATAAATGACCCACACATCGCACACCAATCATACGCTGTAGTATTTTTTTATAGGATAGAGGGCAAACAAGCAGACAGATCACCTGATGGAAAGTGAATGCTGCCGCCCATGGACATTTGCAACACCAAAGGAGTAGCCTTATGATACCAAGCACGACCCATGTGGTGAAATGGTTAAGAAGTCTGCTATGAGGCTGATGGTGCCGGGTTCGATACCCAAGAAATGCAAACATTTGTGTGTATGAGCATGATCATGACTTCTTGTATCGGTATGGGTTCCTTTATTTATTTTTTTGCAAAAAAAGAGGTACGAGTATGTCTAACCGTTGTTTGTTTGTATCCTAACTTAGCCCCTTGCTAAGTTTTTATTTTTTGGAGTGGAATGGAGTTAAAAGGGATCCTAAGTATTTTGTGACCTCACTAGATCACCTGCTCGTGCTTCATTCTGCCAAATAACGAATGAGGCTCTACCAACCCACTTACATTGGATCAGAACAGGAGGCAATGTGGTAAACTCTTTATAAGTCGTAACGTTAGGTGAGGTCAAAATCAAAAGTGAACAGCGCAATCCCAAGGGATGTAATTTATTTCATTTCAGATCAGGCTTAGATTTCTTAAAGCCATTTCTTTGATTTGTTTAAAATTTGCTTTCTTTCGTTGCTTATGTAGGCAGACGAGCAGGCGGCCCATCTGATAGAAAACGGTAACTTTCGGTCATGGCAACTGCAAATGCCGAGGGCAAAGCCATGCCACTACCTATCAAGAGGAAAGGGCTCTCTTTAAACCTCGTTTGAAGAAGGACATGTCGTGGTTTCAAAAATGTTGTAGGTTAACTATTTTTATGGTAGAACATTGTAAGTAGGGTCGCGACCGCACACGCGCCTAAATCTAATTACCGCTGCGCTCGCGCACTCACCCACTGATTAACTAGTGCGGAGCTCTGTATCGATAAAAAAATATTAGAAAATGGATTCTATAAACTCCGTTTCTAATAATAAACAAGAAGAAGAGATTTATAAGAGAAAGAATTGACGTCTTTTAAGTTAAAAATAATTATTATAATATTATTGTTGATAGCGCGATATAATATTATTGTATGAGCGTCGGTGGCTCAGTGGTGTGGACTGTCGCCTTCCTACCGGGAGGGCTGAGGTTCAAATCCCGACACGTACCAATGTATTTTCGAATTTTCGAAAATATATGTACGTTATCCGACGCTCTTACGGTGAAGGAAAACATCGTGAGGAAACCTTCATGCACGCCTGCGAAGAGATTCGAAGGTTGTGTGTAAAGTAGTCCAATCCGCACTGGGCCCGCGTGGACGACTAAGGCCTAATCACCCTATACGGGTAGGCTCGTGCCCCTCGGTGGGGACGTTTAATGAGCTGATGATGATGATTGTTGATAGATCGTTTTGAATGTGAGTAACACAGACTTATTGTGGTTGGTAATAATATAACTTAGAGGCTATATTAGTACATAATACAGATATAAATAAATTAAATTCAACTTCAAATGTGTATTATTAAATCTTATCATTGCAATGACAGGTGCCCAAACTATACGACAGGGGAAAGCACCAAGTATCTTCTGTTCATTTGCTGATTTCTTAACTGTTACTCGAAGACGATTGACCAACTAATCTTATTAAACCTTTAAGTTTATTTAAATTGAGGCAGCTTGATGAAATCCCTGCACAGTTTAAAACTTTCATTTCAGCTTTTACAATCACTGCTAAACAAAGAGGGTTCATAACAGCCAAACTAATTTAAAGGGTGCCTGAATCGCACCCTACTTAACTAAATCAGTAGCTCCTACCCGTTGATAGTTTGCTGAAACCGTAGTCAAGTTAGAATCTTGTTTACCTTTTCTCTTTTATTATTATTTATTGACAACCAACATAAAACTTAAAGAATATAAAACTACGTTCAGAATACAAAATAAATGTAACAAACAAACAATAAAAATGCAATACAGATGCACGTGGACCTATAATAATTTTATGGATTGCGATATCGACATCTTTCACGATTGTGACCGCGTGTTTAAAGAAAAGTGTGTGGCAATATTAGATTCTGCTCCTGCATAATCAAACTATTAAGTAGGTGGCCCCCCATTTTTGTAATCGACAATTCGTTTTTGATTATTTTCAATGTTGTATTTGCCTGTAAAGGCATGTTTATTACAGGTTTCACATAAATTACTCCATTGTAATGTATTATTATATGTCGCTGGCAAGTCTGTACCAATAAATAATAAATAAATCTCCAATTATACATTTTGATTGTAAAAATAAAATAAACTATCGATATAACAACAATCGCCGCACGCCGCACTAGCTCTCTGATTGAGCTTTCCTCTTTAACAAAGCAAATAATTCCTACTTGAAGAATTTAACTACTTCATTTGAAAGCGCGCCTCTGTTCAGAAATTACTCCATTGTTAACATTGATAAAATGATAAAGAATGTTAACATTGTTAACATTCTTTATCATTTTTTTAAGTGTAAATAATAATAATAAATATCCACAGAAATTCACACAGCACCATTTTGATGGTTTATATGTGGCGTTAGCCCCAAACTAAGCATTAGCCTGTTATATGGTTACTAAACAACGGATAAACATATTTATATTCTATTTAATACATACATATTATACATAGGAAACACCCTGAACAATACAACTACTCAACCATTACACCGGATGGGTCGTCAATATGTTCATACACTGTTCTAGGCTGTATCACCACCGTCTCTTATGGTCGTTTGATTCCATAAAAGAATTAATAACCACTCTTATAATGATTTCATTACAAGACCCCTGCCTTGTTTCTTTAATGTAATGAAAATAAACTAAGCAAGGGTAAAGAATGTAAATCCTTCCAAAATACATGATAATCTAGATATGGTCGTATTATAAGCGCAAGCGCATTAACCCCATTCAAGAATCTCGCACACATTGACTTCATCAGCGATAAAAACCAACTGAAAATTAGCTTTATCATTGCGTCATACGTCTTCCTCACCTATCGATTGTACAGGGTGTTGGGCGCATGGACCAGAATTTTTTGGGGGTTGGGGGGGGAGGGTCTTACACTTTCTATTGAAATAAATTTAGAAGTTGCCAATGATTATAAAATTTACACAAGTTTCAGAGTTTGAAAGGTTTTTTTTTCAGAGTGTAAAAGGTTTTTTTTCCCGATATGAATCGAAATGTACGAGATATATGTATAACGTAATTAGTATTGAAGGTGGTGGGTATTTTTGATTCGGTGAGCGCACTCGCTTACTTACCTACGCTGGCTTTTCATTATAATTAGTTTTGTATTTTTCTCTGTAAGTTATTTATTGTAAATCTTTTGAGAAAATAAATAATCTATAATCATAATTTGGGTATTTAAAGAGAATATTAAAAACAGTCATAACTCAACTACCGTGAAACTTAAGTCATTGTGTCTACCGAGGAAGTATAACATTGAACCCCCCAACCCCCCAAAAATCCTGTCGTTCCATGCGCCAAACAACCTGTATACCAAAGTTCAATTTCTGACACATCGGCCGCTATTGTACGACGTATTACAAACACTGTCCGAATCTTAACACTATCGTCGGGGCCATCTTAAAAGGCCGATTATGCGTCCAAAGGGCAACAAATGACACCGTCACAATACGTCACAACGCAACACATTGCCGGCACAAAACGCGTTCCACACATCTGACAAATTTCGACAACAAAGAGTTAAATGGATGACGTCTCAGACAACGCGGGTACAAAAGTAAACTTTATTATGAGTAACATAAGATGACGCGTTGAAATTTCAGCGTTAAGTGTGGGGTAAAAGGCCCAATTGTGGATAGGAAAGGGCTATAGAAAAGCGGCGCGTTTGATAGCGTGTCGGATGTCTCAATCGAAGGCTTTGCGCCCGCGCCGCTCTCCTCCCACACGTCCCCGTTTTGTTGATAAGCTTTGTGTTTGATGTTGAGTTTGGATGTTTTACGTGGTGCCTCACAATGGTTTGTTTTAATGCGAGAACTTAATGTTGAGTCGGGCTCGTTTTACCGCAAAAAGTGGAGGAATTTAAGAGCAAAAAGTATGCGAGCTATAATTATTATTTGCTGAATAATTCGTTTTTTATTATTATTTTAATGTCTGCTGTACTATTTCTGAAGGGTAAAAGATGCAATAATCGAATTGAAACTAATATATAAATAGCTATATTATTATGATAGTTTATGAAAAAGGTAACCAGCACAGCAGACAGCCTATATGGTGGTAAAGGGTAAGTGCGGTTTGCCCTTTGCCCTAGAATACTCTTTTAACAAAATATAATTTCATTGATAGTTTATAGAAGTAAGTACCTATGTAGACATTATACCAGTCTCATTCGGGATTGTATGTATATAAAATGACTAACAGCCGCTAATACATCACTCAGCATACAAAGAGGGCCCATACCTGCGCCGGCGCATGTTGTATAACAACACAACACCGCGTTACCGCTCGTAACAAATCGCTCACGATAAATCAAGGACGACGACACAATTAATGCCATGATGACAATCATTGGACCCATTACCCTAAAAAAATTGGCTTTGAATCGTTTGGCCTTTACTTAAAAGGTTCAAATTTGATTGATATTTACAGATTATCCTATCCTATTATTATCCCATATGTATAATTGGCTTTGTACACAAGTATGTGTGTATATACTTGTTATAGAAACACATATCAATAAATTGGCCAATTGTATTCGCGTTTGTGACGTACTCATCCAATATTCATAAATATGTTCCATTTTTGTTTTCCATTCCCTGCTTGGCGAGCGGATTAGAAATATCAGTACCTTATAAAAGGTAAGGTGTTATATGAGAACGCTACCACCGTCATCATCCTAATGATTTGTCTCTAAGCCACCTTACCCCATCCGCAGGAAGAGAAGGGATTTTGACAATTGATACCCTAATCTGCCGTCACTACATAGCTGGAAAACAAACTACCCATTTTTACTACCACCTAGTAATAAATCGTACTAACATACGCAGCTGAGACATGAACACTGAATACGGGATTGGTTTTTTTTTTTATTATGGTAAGCGATGACGAGGCCTATGATGGTACACGTTTACCCAGAAAATGCCTATTCACTCTGGCCTTGAATACACCGAGGTATAAGCCTCTGGAAACACAGAAGCAGGAAGATCGTTCCACTCCCGAACTTGCGAACCAAAAAAGACGCAGAAGAACCGCTTTGTGCGAATTGCCGGAAAGTCAACCACATGGATGAAAGCACTCCCAGCGTCTTGTGGTCCTGTGGGTAAAATGTGGAGGGTGGTATCAAGCTGTGAAGTGCCTGCGCGCACTCTCCAAAATACACCTTATAAAAAACCGACAGACAGGCGACTTTACGCCGATGCTCCAAACTCTGGAGTTTGGTTCCAACGAGCGTATTGTCGCCTATGAGTTTCTTGGCTCTTCGCGTCCACCGAGTCCAAAGCGTTTAGCTGATATTTGGCAGAGCCATCCCAAAGGTGCAGCAATACTCCTACACGACCGAACTTGTGCTTGATACAAGTGGAGCAACTGTTCCGGTGTGAAGTATATAGTAGTATAGAGAGGATGCCAAGTTTTTTGGCAGCAATTTAGGCTTTAGACTCAATAGAACTTCCGGAGTTGAGGTTTACATGTTCAAAGTCACTCAACGCGCAATGGAGCGAGCTATGCTCAGGGTCTCTCTTAGGGATAAGATCAGAAATGATTAAATCTGTAAGAGAACTAAAGTTACCGACATAGCCCGCCGGATCAGCAAGTTGAAGTGGCAGTAGGCTCGTCATGTATGTGGCCGATGGCCGTTGGAGCATACAAGTTCTGGAGTGGAGACCGTCTTGGCAAGCGTAGCGTAGACCGCCCTTTGGCCCGATGGACCGACAACTTGCGAAAGGTCGCTGGTGGAGGCTGGATGAGAGAAACGGCATGACCGGGATATCTAGCGCAAAGTGGGGGAGACCTATGTCTGTATGTGGAATAGATAGTAATAATTTTTTTTGTTCTAGATAAAAATGCCCAGACAGACAAACGCATACGCAGCTCCTGTACAGCAGAATCCAATGGAAACTTTTCTTAGATTAAACGCAGTCTTTGTCGGTCCCATCGACACGCTGTAATCTAATAAGGCTTTAACCCTTCGCGCGTAATCCCCATCGACGAACCAGCGCGCCGTGCTCGCAAATTACACAACAAAGACCTAACACATCTGCACTCGGAGGCATCTACTGTTACATTATGCACCTTAATGCAGTTATAATAAGATGTACGTGTTGAGAGGATTTATTATTGATATAAGATATGTTTAATAGTGCAAAAGGATGCAACAGGTGCGGACAAATCCGACTTGAGTGTCTAAGGGTGGCCATGATGAGGTACGTGGTGGGTTGGTCTTGGCTAGATAGTAAGCTAATTGAACTGTATTGTATTTCAATGAACGCAAAATACAAGGTAGACTCAGTATGCAGTCGTCTAGGTAGGTACCACCGCAGTTTCAGATATGGTCCCGGAAAATACGTGTGTTTTGCACTTCTGTGTTTCTGAATGAGGATATATACCTGTAATATTATTTTGACGAAAGTGATCATACAAAGCAGAAAGACATAGACTACTCCTAAAAACATAATTTTAATTATGTTCATAAATAAAAATATTATTTCTAGGTTTTCCTCGTTTATAGCTTTCAAATTACGAACTGCTTGTGGGTTCAGTTAGTGTAAGTTATGTCATTTTCGAACCAAGCCTATATCATAGACTACTACAAATCACTATACATAACTGTATATACATAGACATGCAAACGTCTTCTGAAGACACAGGTTCAATACATCTTATATTTTTTTTCTTCATTATAATATGTTACAAAGTTTATGTCAATAACAAATAAAACTACGTACGAAGATTTGGAGTCTTCTCGCATTTTGTATTCAAAAACAGATTTGAACATTTTTTTTTCTTTATCGGTTTATGGCATCATACAACTTTTTAGTTAGTTATTTATTCATATTTCGTATCATCAACTTTTAGCATTATCCCAACCGTCTTTCAAACACAAATAATATAATAATGTCCAACGTTTAATGCGTGTTAGCGGGCACGCAAAAGATTTACTCAGATAACTGAGGATATTAATTTAAAAACACGATAAAGCTACTGTTGCACGGATCGTAAACAAACTGGTAATACTTAATGTTTACAGCACTCTGGGAAACGACGGAATACGGTAGTTAGGGCCGTAATTGAAAACGTGAAATTCTCATTACGATATGGCATAATAATCTTGGGACATTTCGTGGAATAAATATGGCTGCTCGGTTACTTAGCATTAAGTTCTGTGTTCAAACCGTAAACAAATTGCTGCACGGCTAATTTCTTCGTGTTTGTGTGGGTAAGTAGAGGTTTATATTAAGATTTGGGACACAAAATAACCTTTAACTGCCCTTACACGTCACTTATGGACTGGGCCTACTTTACAATAAAGTTTTGCTTTAATCACCCCGCTTACCGTTAGGTGTAAATGGGAATACTGCTACTCGTTCTATGTTGAATGTTTTATACCTAATCTGTATTTTAAGGCACCGCGAAAAGAAAGGGTCGTGATAAAGTTATCTAATCTTTCAGTGGTGAAAAATTTACTTCTGATCTCGTCTGCTCCAACAATGAGTTCTGCAGTTGTTTATATTATAAAGTGATCGGGACGGTCAGGATGAGAGGAGATCAGGGAGATCATGATGGTAAGTGATAAGCCTGATAGAGCAGTATTGAAGAAATACAGTCACTGTAAATTCCTTGCCAATACCGCGCTGCACCCGCCACCCGAGATGACTGTGTGAGGTATCATATACCCGATAATTTATGATTACTAAATGTAGCTGATACTAATCCAATCAGGGTTAGGCAACTGATGAAAACTCGTGACGTCGGTTACTACACCAAGGGTTCCGTACAAACATTTGTGTGCATGAACATATGTATTTGTAATGGTCTGGGTGTTTCTATGTATAATATGTATGATATTACATATACATAGAAACACCCAAATAATATAATAATGTCCAACGTTTTATGCGTGTTAGCGGGCACGCAAAAGATTTGTAATGGTCTGGGTGTTTCTATGTATAATATGTATGCATTAAAAATATATATATATAAGTATGTTTATCAGTTGTTTAGTACCCTAACTACAAGCTCCGCGTTTAATATGGGGCTAGATGGCGCTGTGTGCATGTCAGTGGATATTCATTATTATTTAACTAATAATTTGTTAAGAAACGTCAGAAATATCCGTGTCGTAAATCAGTGTATCACAGTCACCCTACGCTTTCGCAAAACGCTTCAGTCCCGAGGGCTGCAACCTCTCCGATGCAAACCATACGCCACTCCAATGTTCACGGGTTATTTAGCGCAACCCTCCGAGTTAAACCTTCACTAATACTTCCCATATCTGCCGCTTTATCAAAAGATTAATTTTTCAAAAAGGCTCGCCATTGAAACGGCCATGTTTTAGAAATAGTTTCTTTGTCAGCGGTCTCGCTGAAAGGTCTTGCTGGGAGCATAGATAATAAATATTATATGAGAGTTAACCGTTTCCGCCATGTTAAGTTTGGGTGAATTCAATGTTAATGTTTTCGGTAATCGGATTTCGCTTTTTACTTTACTTTTTTTAAGACTTCTAAAAGGTTTTGTTAATCACGTCGATTACCGTTAAGATGCGTCTAGTTCATACTTTAGAACATGTTAAACCCTTTTACATTGATTCTTTTTATCTCATTTATTTTTTATCGGTATAACAGTGTTGATTTTAGTAAGGCTATCTGTGTTTTCTGTATGAAATGGGCGGAATAGCGGTGAAATTATAAATTGAAACTTTGAGATTAGTCATTAAATTGTTAGTGTAATAAAATAACAAGTTAATGGAACATACTGTGTATATCTATAATTGATGTAAACACTAGATTACTTGACATTTATGTATATTTTACAAATGTTTGTGTTTGCATTGTTGATGTGCCTTATAAATAAATAAATAAATAAAAAATAAATAAATAAATTGGAAAAAAAATTACGCTCACGTGGTAAGTTACGGTTATAACCTAATTTTCCCACAACGGTGCTGTGCAGAATAGATAGGCCCTGCATTGGGATGTTATAGGCTAATGACGAAATAAGGAAAACGAACTTTGCTATATATTAACTTTTCGGTATATGAATATTGATGGCATTAATATAAAACAATTGATTAATAAAGCAAGCAATCAAAATCAAAACAGCCATACCATATCAAAGAATTTCGATCCACAATTGCAAATCACCGTCTTTTACTAACATGATAGATTAGTGGTATTACAAAACAATTTAATGTATCTCCAATATGTTTTTCCATTGATGCACGATAGATCATCATTGTTGGACTTAATAGGCCCTAAATCTCGTGTTCCATATCGATATATCTCGGTCAGTATCGCGCTGACGGCCCGGTGTTTGCGTATCGATTAATTAATAAATCCACCTCTTGTAGGGATGTCCCTTGGCGCTAACTTGACGGAGTATCGATATCGAAAGATGTGGTGACTCGGCATTTGTGGTAATTATAATATTATAAATAGTTATAGATAAGGCAATCCGTCATTGCATAGGTATTCTTTAAGCTTTGTATCCTACTTGCATCAAGCAGAAAATAATTCGATGTTTTGATAACAAAGAGTAGTCATGAAGATGGTACTTCACTAAAAGCTTCAGAATGTATATCTGATTTAAAATTATGACACTTGAAGGTTTTTAAAAATATATTGTAAAATCGATGTTTGTTGCGTTCACAGTTAAATACAACTAGTGCAAGTGGTATTTAACTGTGAACCTAATTTTAAGCTTTAGTTTCCAAACACAGTCGTAATTCGCTTAGCTGTAGATTCAAACTAACGTTGCATATAATTAAACACAACAAATTTAAACATAATTAATGTATTTAGTATACTAAGTATTGAGTTCGTTGCTACACCAATAACAATATGATATCAAAAACAACGTCTTACTTAAAGAATCATAGAGACCTAAAAGCTAAATGATATAAAACAGTTACTTTATTCAGGCAGCAAAATAACTCTTAACAATTAACAGTTTTGATATCGATAATAATTTTCTCGATAACATCTCACCACAAATAAACCCCGAATCAACCGATCGAGATGAAACATCGATATGCCGCCTCTCTAATTGAGTCATGCCGCCACAAAAGATATTGGAATACCACAATATATTTTATCTGCGGTTAAATTTTATCAAATTGAATAATGAACCTTATTACCATTTGAATAGAGTCATAAAATAAAATATGGAGCGTAAAATTTTGAAGAGAGTAAATTTGTAATAAAAAAAGGAAAGCCATACACTAAATGCCGAGCATTTGGCTGTCATATTACTAAAAAATAAATCGTCTAAAGGCTTATGGGAATCGATATTTTTGATTAATGAAGGTCGGGGCGATTATGATGTTGACGAACTGCGTCCGATTGATTGATCATTGTTGATTTTTTGCGAATCAATCACGCACGGATGTGTTGACAGACTGAGGTCAAGTTCTCCTGTCCAAGTTGTCCTGGTAGAAATTAAATTAATCAAATTTAAGAATAAAAATTAATACTTAGTAGGTACTTAAAACTTTCATTAACTTTAGAATTATAATTGGGCCACTAGAAATATCTTATCATAAAGTCTTGCTTACAGTTCTATTTGTAAATTAATAACAAAACACAAATAAATATTTTATCACAAAAAACAGGTACGATATTATTGGAAACAGATTTCAATTTTGCCAAAAAATATTTTATATATTATGAAAAATTACAACAATGAAACCGGTCGAAGCTTATTGCAAAAAAAATCTTTCATGAATATTTGAAAACTGGCTAGATACGATCACATCACTATTGTTAAGACATTTACATCACTAAAGGGGTAACACAAGAAACAGCTACATAAAAAATACAATATGCCGAAAAATCGCATCATTTCGCACACAATGAATAAGTAACATTATATCACCCACATCTCGAGACTTAATAGTCTCATTGTATCGAAATATGTTTAAAAAAGCAAATAATGGAGTAATATTAGCAAATTTTACTAAAAAAACCCGTTCGCACCTGTTACAGCTAACCTTGTGAGAGCCTTTTGGGTCCCAAAAGGCGGCCTTTTTGACACACAACTCGTCAGTAATGTGATATTCAGAATACAAAAGAGTTTATCCGCAAATCACTGCCAACTATCGCTATTATAAGATGTCAAGAGCGATTTTGGATTTCGAAGATTACGCGGGTGGGCGAAAAACGTGTGAGTTTCGGTTTTTATATTTTGATGAATGTGTTAAAAAATCGCACTTTATGCCAGTATTTTATTGCAGTTTTGCTTACTTCAAAGTTCAACCTTACTTAGTGAGCTTAAGTTAAGGTAACTTAATACAGCAGAGGAATACAATGTCAGGACAAAAGTTTTTAAAGTAGCGCAATGAGGTGTATCTTCATAGTTCGACTAATTACATCTATAAAATACTCTTTATTGTAATTCCTAGGAAAGTCGGTGGCTCATAGGTGGCCTTCCGATCTGGAGGGTTTCAAATCAAACCACGTACCAATGTCATTCCGAACTTTCGAAATTATATGTAAGTTTATCCGACGCTCTTACGCTAAAGCAAAATATCGTGAGGAAACCTGCGCACGCCTACGAAGAAATTTAAAGGTTGTGCGTGAAGTCGACCACTCCGCACTGGGCCTGCGTGGACGACTAAGGCCTTTACACCCTTACGGCGAGGCTCGTGCTCCTTGGTTTTTGGCGGGATTTGAACCTCAGCCCTCCCGGTAGGAGGGCGACAGTCCACATTCGCTCGACGACTATCATTTAGGAATATTAAAGTAAAAAAAAACAAAGATTATGCAAAGCCAGCTTTAAGGTGTGAAGGTAACTCGATACGGCTGTTGGCATGAGTGGTTGCAGGTCAAGTGGGAGTAATCCGGCGCAGCCCTCCCGCGCATGCGCGTTGAATGCGCTTTTTTGTTTACTCTTCAAATAATGTGCAGTGTGCATTTGCATGCTCTTTTAGACGTCATTATCTTACGTGGCTGATGTGTCCAAATTATTTAATTTTCAAAGAACAATATGACAACTAATAGGGCCGTGCCCTCGGCGTTGGTGGAGCTGATGATGATGATTTACCTACTCAAATACGCTTATAAAATATTTAGAAAAGAAAGAAAGAAAGAAATATTTATTCTGTGACAGTACACAATATTACCTTAAACATAAAAACTTAAATCTAAAGACAGAACAGAAACATACCACAATCAGATAAAATGGTGATGAAGACACCATGACACTGGTCTGCCGTGGCTACCTTCAAAGAGAGACTACTACATACACGCACTTTACATAATACATATATTATAAGTTTATCATAGGGTATATGGACAAATAGGGTATATATCTCACTCAAAACTCAATCAGCACATGTAAATATAATAATGAACACAACATACACATAAGAATAATAATATGAAAACACACTAGATACATTTATTGTAGATACATATACTTATACTAAAATCTTTGCCTCCGTATGTGTTCCCCGATCATTACTACCTGGCCGTCTTCAAGGGAAGAGTGAATAGGCTGTTTCTAGGCAGGCATGATCCATCCTCGGCCGCATCATCACTTACCATCAGGTGAGATGGCGGTCAAATGTCTGCCTATAGAGGATAAAAAAAAATGTGGGAGTTAGTAATTAACATTGGTCTTTGACTATGTAATAGATCACTGTTATTCAATTAAACCTGGTTCTTTTAACACATGAGTAATGTTGCTAATATGTACCATTTTCTTACTACTAAACATAGCAGATATCGTGAGATAATTACATCGCTTTAGAAAACATTACGAAAGACAACAGGTTAGTCTCACAACTTATGTAATTAAAATATGTTTGCTGGTGGTATGTTTATATAAAGATATTTATCAAGAGATAACGTTAGTATTTATATATCCTGATGTTACTAGATGGTAGACTCGGTACTGAGACATCTAGGTAGGTACCACCGCTGTGCCAGATATCGTCCCATGAAACACGAGTGTTATGCACTTTTGTGTTTCGGGATGAGGGCACTGTAGCTAGTGAAATTACCGGGTATAAGAGACCTAACATCTGTTGTCTCGGGTGTCGGGCGCAGTGCGGCATTGATGGAGGATATCAACTGTCTATCAGTTGTTGGTCTCCTTCAATGCCGCTCCGTCATGATTAGGCGTATCACTTACCATCAGTTGAGCGTCCTGACCGTCTTGTAAACATATAACATAAAAAAATGTTATTGCATTTGTCCTGAGGAACTGAAAAGCCATACAGTCATCTACGTAGGTAAATTCGGTCTTCCATATGCTTTTATGCCATTGTAAAACTTTGTTATTCGAAACAAATATAGCCAACATAGTATGTATATGCAAGTTATACCTACTTAAGCATCGAATTTATTAATTTTAGCTTTACCTGGTTAAAAGCTTACCACTTTTTATATCATTGAGACAAACGGTATTAAACCATTTTAAATATCTTAAATAGAAAGGGCTTTTTAAACCTACTAATTTATTTCCAAAATAAAAAATACTAACCATAAAAAGAGCAAGCTTTAAAAAGCTCCGCAATCATTGTTAGTTAAACCAGGCTCAAGTGTTCGGAGAAAACAGATTTAAATAAACCATAGATTATACAATTGTTTTGGTTTCACTACCCATTGTTTTGTTGTTTGCACATCCACAATCTTAAGGCTCCACAATAAGCCTATCATCTCTAACCCAACCTGTCCTTACCTGCAATAAACAAACGATAAAAAGCGTCGGATTAAAAATTAGGCAGGTCTAATCTACACCTAACTCTCCGCAGGTAAGCTCCTCACTGATAACCAAATACAATAACTGACGATTATCCTCATAATACATTTTAAACTCTAACAGCTCAGACTTAGAGTTGAATTTGTTTCTGTGTTTTCACGCAAAAGGGTCGCACGGTCAACGAAATGTTTCCAATAATTAGTTATCATCGATCATCTCAACTTGGCCACATTAATAAAGATATTAAATGCCTTCACTCGGCAGTTTTCGCTTAAATTTGTACTGTACGCGGTAAGCTTTAGAGCTCGTATTCTATTGGCTGAAACTAAGGTGGGCGGCGAGATCAAAGACGGCGGCGTCCGTTGGACATTACGGGCAAACCAATCATATGACAGAGACACGACGCTCCGGGGACAGATGTGCTGGAAAAAAGTACTATCAAATTGTTTGAACATTTAATGAGCCACGATCGATCGGGAGACTGCGCGGGATCGAAGGCGTTACGGCGGGCTTTGATAAATAAATATAATATATAAACTAACCAGATTTTTGTTTATCTTAGAGTCGGCAAATGTGAAAACTCAAATAATGCCTATTTACTCTTGCCTTGAAAACCTCTAAATAATATGTATTTTTTATTTTATTTTATTTTTATTTTATTTATTATTAGGAATAACAAACAGTTACACATTGTATGTTTACAATTACAAAACATTTGTGGTACAGTGTTGTGTGACCAACACCGTTATCCACGTATATTTAGCGTAATATTGCTGCGAGCTTAAGACAACAAATCAAGAATACAATACCAAATATATGATACAAAGTATTAATGCAAATACTAACTAGTGCAACTTAACGAAAACATATGAAGACTGTAGGTACTACAATAGTTTTATTTTATTATAAACGTTGTATAATTATTTATGCCTGGAGCGAGTTCAATACAATTTCTTTAAATTTAAGGCGGACAGTAAAAATATATCAAAACCGTTAAATGGTCATTAAATATTCTCAATAGTCTTGTCAGAGGGGCACGATCCCCAGCGATAGTTCTACACTGCTCGATGTAAAACGTGCGTACAGCTTGCGATTTCTAATATTGTAGTTTCGTGGAACAGTAAATTTATTTGATTAATGAGGTCTGGACAATCTATCTCGTTATGGAGTACACTATACAAAAGCATAACTGAGAGCAGCAAACGTCTTGATTCTAGTCTTAACATCTTGTATATTAGATAAAAGTTCATCATAAGACTGGTACAACGAGAACACCTGTAGTTAATAGTTTTCAAGAACTTACGCTGTACTTTCTCGATAATTAAATTATACTTTTCAAAAAACGGATTCCAAACTTGAACTGCATATTCCAACTGAGACGGATGAGTGCCTTATATAGAAGTAAATAGGTTTGCGGCTGACGGAAGTTAATTGCTGACCGAGCAACAAAACCATACATTTTATAAGCCTTGTTTGTAATATTTTCAATGTGAGCGTCAAAATGTAGTTTACTATCAGCTCTATACCAAGATCACGAATGATGGAGACTCTGTTTAGAACTTTGTTATTTAAGGTGTATTTATAAGTAATTTTGTTTTTATTTTAGTAAAACTGATGAAATGGCATTTAGGAAGGCTAAGAACTAATTTATTTTTAATACAATATTCTGCTAATCTGTGTAAATCAGCCTGAAGAGACATACAATCATCTTCAGTGATCACGCTTTTGTAAATTTTCAAGTCATCTGCGTATAGTAAAAATTTCGAATGTTGAAAACATGTTCCAATGTCATTGATATAAATGTTGAAAAGAAGGGGACCTAATATGGAACCCTGAGGTACGCCAGATGAAATCCTGACAGGATCAGACTTGAATCCATTAATAACCACCATCTGTGTTCTATTTACAATGTATGAAGTCAACCATCGAAGTAGGTTTCCACGAATTCCATTGAAAGCTAACTTTTCCAGAAGCAGTTTGTGGTCCACCTTATCAAATGCCTTTTGGAAGTCTGTGTAAACAGCGTCTACTTGAAGTCGATTATCCATATTTTTTGATTATCCGTATTGAGAAATACAGACGCAGGACGATAATCTTTATTAGTGTATTAATCTTTAGTATACTAATCTTGGAGCGTCGGTGGCCCAATGGTGCGGACTGTCGCCTTCTTACCTTGGAGGAGGGAGGGTCGAGGTTCAAATCCCGCCACGTATCAATGTGATTACGAATTTTCGAAAATATATGTACGTTATCCGACGTTCTTACGGTGAAGGAAAACCTCGTGAGGAAACCTTCATGCACGCCTGCGAAGAGATTCGAAGGTTGTGCGTGAAGTCGTCCAACCCGCACTGGGACGACTAAGGCCTAATCACCCTATACGGGTAGGCTCGTGCCCCTCGGTGGGGACGTTTAATGAGCTGATGATGATGATACTAATCTTTAGGAAAATGCAAGGAATTGATGACGTCCCAGGAAAAGACAAGAACCTCGGTTTGGGATGCAGGAAGTGTACCCTAGTAAACGGAGAGAAAAGCGACCCCATACGTGCTTTTAACGCGAAAAAGGACTGAATGTACACTCGCTTTTTTATGATAAATGAGCAAACGGCAAATCTGATGTTAAATGTCACCGCTCTATGTACATTTGCAATACTACAGGGCAAAGAAATGATTTTCCGGTCATTGTAATTGGAATATGATAATTTAATAAAGAATGCTTGTTCTCAAACGAAATTACTTAATTATAAATTATTACTTTGATTTAATTAAAATATTCAACATCTTCAAGTAATATGGTAATAACTACACTGAGAGTGTGACTCTTAGTCAAATTTCATCATCAGTCTAAAATGTCTGCTGGACGTAGGGCTCCCCTAATTATTTCCACGCAGATAACTACACTGAAAGTGTGACTTAGTCAAATTTCATCATCAGTCCAAAATGTCTGCTGGACGTAGGGCTCTCTTAATAATTTCCACTGAAAGTGTGACTCTTAGTCAAATTTCATCATCACAGTCTCAAATGTCTGCTGGACGTAGTGCTCCCCTAATTTTTTCCACGCAGACGAATCCCGAGTAGTTGACATCAATCTGCTACGTACCACCTTAACCAGGTCATCAATCCACCTGGTTGGGTATCGGTCTACGTTTCTTTTTCCGTTTATGAGCCACTCGAGAATCTTTCCGCCCCATCCCACAGGCATTTTAACTATTTTTTTTTAGTCACTAAGTGTACAGGACGGTCAGGATGCTCACCTGCTGGTAAGTGATACGCCTGACCATGACAGCGCGGGCATTGAAGGAGACCAAAATGATACAAAGTTATTATTCATCATCAATGCCGCACTGTGCCCGTTACCAGAGACAACAGATGTCAGGTCTCTTATACCCGGTAATTTTGCTAATTTCGGTAAAACTTGCTAAACATGTGGATTATGTCAAGGTATAACCCATTTATTCATTATACAATAATAATAACATTTATTTATTCAGACACATGGATCCATTGGTTAATTATAAAATCTTATATACTATATAAGTAAATACAACATTGGACAAAAACATTAAATTATTACAATAACCTTTTGCGTCTACACTAACATAAAACACATTTCTCTCACGAAAAGTCTGAAGTTGAAACCAAATAATTCATTATTCAATTCCATGAACAGGGTCGCTGTAAATGACAACATCAATGATAAAAAATTATGTCAACAACACACGCGAGCGGCGATGATTTTTATCGATATGTCGGAATGACATAACATTCTGGGTGAATGCCCAACTCCAGGCGATGACCAGCGAATTGCTGTAGTGATGTCGAAGGATCGATCAATTATGAATTGCGATAAGGTCTTATAGATTTTAAAAATAACTCGAATAATTATAATAATAAATCCAGTGGGCCCGCGTGGACGACTAAGGCCTAATCACCCTATACGGGTAGGCTCGTGCCCCTCGGTGGGGACGTTAAATGAGCTGATGATGAAATCCAGTGACATTCACACAGCGCCATCTAGCCCCAAGCCCTAAGCGTGAAGCCTGTATTATGGACACTAAACAACAAATACATTTTTTTGTACATACATCCATATTATACATAGAAATCACCCATACCATTACAAACAGACATGTTCATGCACACAAATGTTTGTACTGCCCGGGGATCGAACCCGGAATCCTTGGTGTTGCAGTTGACCTCTCAACCGCAACACCAAATGTGTCGTCAGAATAATAGGGACTATGTATACGTCGTCTGGATGTATGGAACATCGGTGGCTCATTGGTGTGAACTGTTGCCTTCCGATCTGAAGGGGCCAGGTTCAAATCCCGCCACGTACCAATGTATTTTCCAATTTTCGAAATTATATGTACGTTTTTGCGACGTTCTTATGGTGAAGGAAAACATCGTGAGGAAAACTGACTTTCATCAGCTACTCGCTATCTATGCCATAAAAAAATATAGGTATACATTACCATCATCAGTTCATTATACGTCCCCACCGAAGGGTACGAGCCTACCCGTAGAG
The DNA here is from genome assembly GCA_019425675.1 of Leucinodes orbonalis. Lineage (NCBI taxonomy): Eukaryota > Metazoa > Arthropoda > Insecta > Lepidoptera > Crambidae > Leucinodes > Leucinodes orbonalis. Next base: position 94,871 of record PQWD01000646.1, read on the forward strand.
TTATACGTCTTAGTCATCCACTCGGGCTCAGTGCGGATTTACCAACTTCACGCACAACTCTTGAATCTCTTCATAGGCATACGCTCTGGTTTCCTCACGATATTTTCCTTCACCGTAAATGCGTCGGATAAACGTACGTATAATTTCGAAAATTGGAAAAGATAACGTGATTTGATTTGAACCTGCGCCCTCCAGATCGGAAGGCGACAGCCCACACCAATGAGCCACCGACGCTTCGATAGTATGAAGTTACTATCCTGTATTCAACTAGTCTTTGATATTTTCTAGTCCATCGCTAATAGACAAAATAAGTACCTACACATCACAACTTTAATTTCACAGCACTAGTTCTCCAACAAAGCGTTCGATCATTTGTACGTAAATTCCTCTTCCGAAAAGAATCCGCCTTGGTATGGCACGACGGGCCAATCTCAACCCGTAACCGCAATACTCTATAATTAATTGTTTCAAAATCAAAATAGATCTTATTACAATAACATTAGAACTATTGATTGGTGGGATTTTAATAATTTTGTTACTATTTGGCGGTGGACTTCAAAGCTGTCAAAATGCTGACGGACCAAAACGTTTGTAGAGCCGCGGCAGGGGTGGCGCACCCGGTTCATTTACATAGAAATAACTTTATTGTTATACACGACGTGTTAATTACGATTAATTAACGTTTAATTCGAGTAAATTTGCTGTATGAATTTAATGAGATTTTTATTGTAATTTTAGTGTTTCTGTGTTGAGCGTATGAAAAGCAACGGGAATTGTTTCAAAAGTGGCATTACTTAGTAACGCATTTATTTTTTATTCACGCGGTGTTGCTTAAAGAAATAGTATATCAACTCATAATACTACATATAACAGTGGTATCAGTCATTGGTATTTTTTACATGGTGGTGCTATAAAAAATACCATATTAATAAGTTATAATTACTACATACATTAGAGCGTCGGTGGCTCAATGGTGTGGACTGTCGTCTTCCTACCGGGAGGGCTGAGGTTCAAATCCCGACACGTACCAATGTGTTTTCGAATTTTCGAAAATATATGTACGTTATCCGATGCTCTTACGGTGAAGGAAAACATCGTGAGGAAACCTTCATGCACGCCTGCGAAGAGATTCAAAGGTTGTGTGTGAAGTCGTCCAATCCGCACTGGGCCCGCGTGGACGACTTTGGCCTAATCACCCTATACGGGTAGGCTCGTGCCCCTCGGTGGGGACGTTTAATGAGCTGATGATGATTATGATGACTACATACATAACTAAAAGACTCAGTGAGGCCTTTTCATCATAGAGTTACTGTAATCGGGGGGTAATCCGTAACATACCATGTTATACCTATGAGTGTTACAGGTCGCATTAGCCATGTTCGCTTGAGATTGGGTCCCTGGAAAAAATATATCCATACTCTAACCTATCCCAGTTCAATTTTTACTTTCAAATTGATATATATTTTTATCTTTTTACAGGCTTTTATTTAACTTGCAATGTATGTTTTTGGGTATAATCTTACAACTCTATTTTAAGGCACTTGCCCTCAACCGATTCAGTTGAAAATTGGTATGCACGTTCAGTTCGTATGACAATGCATGATGATTAACAGTGTGACGTCATTCTCAATCCAACATGGCGGCATACCAAAAAAGGCGGACCAATCATTTTAATGCATTTCAATATGGATATCAAATTATTGTTTTTCAGTTATTCACAAATTGGAAGTGCATGAAGCTGGGATGGTGTGTGAATTATTATTATTAGCCAATATATTTCTATAAATGCCTCCGTGGTCTTGTTGGCACAGCGTTCGGCTGCGCGACCCGGAAGTCGTGAGTTTGAATCCCGCGGGGAAATATCAAATTGTGCGAATTTCCTTAGCTTGGTAAATTCATTTCAGGCTGAATCGCCTGAATGTTCGAAATGAAAGGTGATTCCGTACTTCGGAGGGCACGTGAAACCGTCGGCCCTGGCTAAAATCTTAGGATGGTAGCCGTTTACACCCACCAATCCACATGGAATTTTTCGGACTCGTTCCAGCTGCCACATTTCACCACCACACCTAGATGAAAGGAAGTCCTCGACTGTGCTTATTTGTCGTAATTTCTTGCTACGGACGACGATATTGAGGTATCAGTTGCTGCCGGAGTTATACAATCCGGCGACGTTAAAAAAAAAGAGCGAATTCCCTTTTAAAGGCCGGCAACGCATTTCAGTGCCCTCTGGTATTCGGAAATGTACATGGGCGGCGGTGTCATTTTCCATCAGATGAGCCGTTTGCTCATTTTCCTGCTAAAGCATTAAAAAATTTGAGCCCGCGTGGTGATATACCGCTCAATCTCCCCATAGCTAAGCCGTGTCAGAAGGCCAGCACAACTATGATGAGATTGTGAAGGGAGCTACACGTTGGTGATGATGATGATGATTAATTTATTTTCAACCATGTAATGCGATATGTTGAGAAGCCCTGCTCCCGATGGCCGATCAATCAGGGGCGGCGAGTGCATCGTTAGCGCGCGAGCGCCAGTCGCGGCTCGCTATTGGCACCGCCATCTTTGTTTATGTTCGATTAACTAATTAAATATCTATATAAACATATTTCAAGGTCAGTCTTATTACCATGTTTGATAAACCAACACAAAATTATTTTCTATAGTCAGTCTAAATTTATTTCATTTAGACTAACTGCATTCGACAAGTTACATCAAGTCCTAACGTCATCGATTCTGTAATGCTTAAAGATCAAAGTCTTAAGGCAATTCGACATAGCCGTACTTACATACGCAGCTGAGACATGGACACTGACTGCGGAATTGATTCACGTGTTTATAGTCACTCAAGGCGAGCTATGTTCGGTTATCTCTTAGGGATAAAATCATTTTTTTATCCTATAGCAGGCAAATCGTCGGTGGCTCAATGGTGTGGACTGTTGCCCTTCTACCGGGAGGTTCAAATCCCGCCACGTACCAATGTGTTTTCGAATTTTCGAAAATATATGTACCATATCCGACGATCTTACGGTAAAGGAAACATCGTGAGGAATCCTGCGCACGCCTGCGAAGTGATTCAAAGGTTGTGCGTAAAGTCGGCCAATCCGCACTGGGCTCGCGTTGATGACTAAGGCCTAATCACCCTAAACGGGTAGGCTCGTGCCCCTCAGTGGGGACGTTTAATGAGCTGATGATGACGATGATGATAGCAGGCAAACGAGCAAACAGCTCATCTGATGGTAAATGTCACCGCCGCCCATGTGCATTCGCAATACCACAGGCACTGAATGCGTTTCCTTTCAACAGGGAATAAAATTTTAATATTCGTGAGAGAACTTAAGTCGCCAACAAAGCTCACCTGATCAGCACGATGTAGCGGCTGCGAAAAATGGGATGTTAACTGAAGTTCAACTCAAAAAGTACGTTAATCGATTAACCTAACATCGTTACATCATAGTGTTTGAATGTCATACGAAAGGTATCATCATCTCAACTAATTATACGTCCGCACCGAGGGGCGAGAGCCTACCCGTAAAGGTTGTATAGGACTTAGTCGTCCACGCGGGCCCAGTGCGGATTGGTCGACTTCACGCACAACCTTATGAATGGAAATATAATTTTGATCATTCAATATCCCTATTTCCCACCCCCAAGTAAAAAACCAGGTGGTCTTCGTCCCTAAGCAATAAGCAATATATAGAACACCGTGTAGAAACTTGAAAGGCAAAAACTGATCGGTAAATCTGTTTTTATACACATTTAAATTGATCGACACAATAATATCACCGACGAATGGCGGACAGTATGTTTGTCAACTCCCGTGATTTATCGTCAATTAACATCAGCATTTTGTATTGAGCTGCCGCCATGCGGGAACTAGTAAGGAGTCGCGAACGGTTCGGCCAATGTGCCGAAAACAAAGTGTGGGAGAGCCATGCTTCGGCACGGTAGGGCCGGCCCGACCGGAGTGATAATACCGCCTCACAGAAAACGGGCATGAAAAAAGCTTTCAGTTGTGTTTCGCTGAGCTAGTGAGGTGACTAGAAACCACTTTGCCCCTCCTTATATCTCAATTAGTAAAGGTTGGTAAATCACTCTTTGCTTTTAATAGTACTTATCGGGTGTCCACGAGTGAGAGTAACACTTACCATCAGTTGAACCATCTTCTCGTTTGCCAAACGAACTAAGATGGCATAAGAAAAACAAATGTATGATTTAGCATGTAATTTCATCACTCCATGTTCGTAAGCAAAATTCTATATTGCACCCACATCACCTTGACGAATGGTAGTTCTCAGTACGTTGTTGCTGAAACTTTTAACTGCGCACTGTGGTATACGCACAATGGTCCACTGCACGGACTAAGTGCGGAAACCAACATCACTAACATAGAACAACTGCAATATTTTCATAAAATATTTACCAAAAAAAATGTTTATAACATAATATATAAAGTTTCGGCCCCATTTTAGTATTTGGTCTACAAGCAACACTATAGTTTAAACAGTTAACTAACAACTTCATAACAGAGGAAAGCTTTTTGCGGCCGACAATTAAGCGAAAGATCTTATACAAATTACGTCTTAATAATATTGACAAACGTTTGTATTAAACTCGTTTGAATACATCATTACGGGGATGACAGTATAATTTCTCATTCAGTTGCAATCGAGACATTGTTAACAGGGGACTTATCAATAAATACATCATGCCGACGGTTCTGGAGTGGAGACAGCATTTTGGCAAGTGAACCATAGGATGCCTTTCAGCGCAATGGACTGATGACTAGCTAAAGGTTGCTGGTTAAAACTTAATGAGGGAAAACGGAGACCCGAATTGTCTGGCGCAAAATAAGGCAGACCTTTATTTAGCTGTGTACTTCCAGAGGTTAAAGAGAGAGAAATACATACATTCGACCCACCCAAACCAATACATACATGTTCTTGCACACTATTTGAAGGTATCTACAACATTTTTTTATTATACAGGACAAAAACCAGGTGTGAACTTTAAGTCATTAATTACTACAGGCGTAAAACATACAAAGGTCATTATAGCCCTCCGATCGGCGCGTGCGCATCATATACGGCTGCGGGCTGACCCGCCCACTGTGAAAAACAACTTTAATTGTGATCATCTAATTATTTTATCGTATACTACGATCGCATACAAGAGCCGCCTTGTCCAGCTGTGGTCTACTGGACTAGGCGCAACCCAACTCATTAGGATGATATTTTTTTGGTTTTTTGGTTGGCATCTTAAAATTAAACTGCCTGTTAAAAACCCATGTAGTGTAATAGTTAAGAAGTTGGCTACTACACCAAGGTTCGCCACGTGCTGTACAAAATTTGTGTAAATGAGCATTTCTCATTTTAATGCTGCATCTAACAGCCATCGGTTCAGTGACATAATCGTACGTGACGGCTCACTGCCTTTTCAACTTATTGATCNCGGCGAGCTACTAGTATGTCCGTAACTTTAGGATTTACATCGGTTCTGTTGTTTTAAGAGAGACCGCGTTATTACGCGTTCACAGACTTGAAACTTGTGAACCAATCCCGCTGACAGTGTCCATGAAAGAAAGAAAGAAAGAAAGAAAGAAAAAAATCTTTATTCAAATAAATCTGTTACAGATACTTTTGAATCGTCAATTGTTATTATTATCATATTTTTTGTGACTCTACCACCGGTTCGGAATAAGTAGGATCTTCGAGAAGAGCCGGCAAGAAACTCGAGTTACTCTTTTAATCTTTTTATATCAGTGGTTACAGTAACAGTTTTGTCATTTACCTACAAATAGCTTTACAATAATTATTACAAAGATTTTGTAACTGGAACACTAAGTGCAAGACCACACATCTTTATCCGATAAATATTCTTCTATTGTATAGTAACCTTTTTTCATGAGGGTTTGTGAGGCCATGTCTCAGCTCCATGATAATACAGATAGAACGCATCGCTTAAAGACTTAACCATTGCGGAATCGTAGACGGAGGTCCGCCAAGCCCAACTAAATCCTCCTACTAGCGTCTTTCTTGAAATGATGATATTCCTGCACAATCTCGAGAAAGACGCCATCGACGCATATCGGCTGTGAATGATCATTGAGCATGACTTTTTTATGTTACCATACAGGACGGTGAAGACGCTCTCCTGATGGTAAATTGAACGCCTGACCATGACATAGCGGCATTGAAGGAGACCAACAGCTGATAGACAGTTATCCATCAATCCGCCGCGCCCGTCATCCAAGACAACTGATGTTAGATCTCTATCCAGTTTCCACTAGCTACAATACCCTCATCCCGAAACAGAAGTGCATAACACTCGTGTTTCACGGGACGATATCTAGCACTGAGGTGGTACCAACCTAGACGACTTAGTATCGACTCTTCCACCTTTTCCAGATTCAAGTTCTACTTCGCCGCAAGTTTAGACTGCTGAGATAAATTAACCTTAAAAAGGTTCTTCCATATATACTAAAGTTTGTAGAAGGACATAATACTTTTGTTTATCATAAAAATGTCTAGATAGTTTGAATAGCGACCCTGTGACCGATTACGAGGACATCATAACATAGGTGGGTGTGGCGGTTGCGCGCGCGCATCTATTACGACTAATGTTATTAAACTGTAAATATTAACGAGCCCGATCGTGATGAGGGTGTGCAGTAGTTTAATTAGATATAGAACTATATTTTGGATTATGAATTCGTTTAAATTATTTTCATCAGAATAAATCAAAGATTAAACAAAAACCCTCATGGAGGAAAGTAATAAAGATGCGTGACTATGTGCAAAACATAGTGTTCCAGTAACATTTTTGTAATAAGTTATTTTTAAGTTACATGCATGTAAATGGCAAAATTCTGTAATCAATACCATAAAAAATTTAAAAAGAGTGATGTAGAGTTTCTTGTCTGCTCTTCTCGAAGATCCTACTGCTTTCAGAACCGGTACCAAAAGTTTCTTTAAATGATTTATTTGAATAAAGATATTTTGCGTTTTATTTTTTTTTTTTCAATTTTTTTTATTTCGTAGGTATGCAAGCAAGCAGAAAATTCACCTTACGTTAAGTTACTCCGATGGTGCAAAGATTGCGTTACATTATCGGCAAGGACGTGGTTTCAATCCTGTCGATTCATTAGCCCCTAACAGCATATACCTTCAACACCTACCTTATAACGACCAACTGCAGGACCTACCTACCTTGGAAATGACTGGAACCTGCCTCATAGCCTAGGCCCAATGCGAAGCAACTTATCACAACTAAAAACAAAACCAATTGTAAAATATCTTGTTTGTGATGAGAACAAAGCATAACGTTACGTTTTTCCATTTGAAATCGTAAACACGGTACAAAGGGTACGGGTGATTTGTTGCAAATTGTGGTCTCATTGAATAATTGGGTGGTACATGCGAGTCGATCTCGTTCAAAACAAAAGCAGAGCAGAAATAAAACGAGTGGCGAGTGTACGCGGGCGCGCGTGCCCGCCGCGCAGGGAACGCCAACCGAAGATAGGAGAACTGTTCTGAATTTGGAATCAGGAACTCTTCTGAGTTTCAAATCAGAAACTATACTGTATTTGAATATAGAAACTTGAAGAATATGGAATCAGAACCTGTTCTAAATTTGAATACAGAAACTTTTTTAGATTTGAGATCAGAAAATTTAAGAATATGGAAACAGGAACCGTTCTGAAATTGAATAGAGAAACTATTTTGAATGTGGAAACAGAAATCGTCCTGAATTTGAATTCAGAAACTGTGAAACTGTTTTGAATTTGGAATCAATAACTATTCTAAATTTGGATTTAGAAACTATTTTAATATAGCTCTATTAACTGTTATGAATATGGATGCAGAAACTGTTTTAAATATTGAATTCACAACTTATTTTGAATTCAGTTTCAAAAACTGTTGTGAATTTGGAATCAGAAGCAGTTTTATCTTCTGTCTATTTGAAGGTCTGGCACAAACGAACTCTTGCCCTTTTAGTAAATTAAATCCGAGGGAAAACTAGCTTTTTCAAACTATTACTCGTACATGAGAACATCAAAATTTTAAACTTAGTAAGTGCTTTTTTAAATTATTGTTTAAAAATGTCCGTTTTCTTAATATCCCTCACCCAAAAGTTTTCCTTTTCGACAACATTAAAATATAAAATCGGCGTATGTATATCAAAACGAGAGTATGTATATAATAGCTACAAATGTAATAGAAAAGACAGCCGGTGCAACAGTCCAGTTTATAATTAACTGGTTGGTCACCTCTCGCTCAATTGGCGCAGATTATTCAATCAGTGGGTGCTTTCTCTGCAGCTGCTGACCCTTGGCAGGCATCGCAGCTGAGCCGGAAGGTTTTGCTCTTATTGGACGCTTCGTCATTGAGACTGTTTTAGTTGTAAGTGATATACTAGTATTGCTATATAGATAGAGACACACGTTTTTATAAACCAGCATTTTATAAGATCCCTCTCTAGGGCACATGCAGCTTATAAGACTCCTATCCAGGGCACAGGCATACGGATTTCTACATAACACGGTTATGGGAAGATTAAGTCGTAACCAATAGGAAAATCATCAGGTTTTGTAAATTTTTTTGTATGTTTTGTTGACTGTTTCCCATTTTTCCTTTCCATTGCTCCTTCAGAGTTTTTATTCCTTCAGAGTATCCATGGGTGACGTTATCAATTAAGTATGTGGTAATAAATAAATAAATAAAAATCCATCAGGTAAACCGTCTACTCCAATGGGGCGGAAAGGTTCTCGGAAAACGGAAAACGAAACGTAGGCCAACCCCCGACCAGATGGACTGATGACCTCGTTAAAATTATTAGGAGAGGCCTTCGTTCTGCGTTTTAGGCTGTAGTGATGATGGATGATGAAACTGTCTACTGCTGTAAGTTTTGAGAACTCAATCAATAGTGTGTTCGGTTTGCGATGGCAAAAGTCGAGCTACTAACGCACTGTTTGGTTTTCGGATGAGAGACCGAAAAGTAGTGTCTAGAGTCCCTCCATGCTAAACAGTTGGTAACCGTTTGGTTAAAAATCGTTAACACTCACCAATCTGCACTGAGCCCGCATGGGTAATAGCCCAATATGCCATAGCCACGCTGTCTGGGAAGGCCTGATCCTGCAGTGGGACGTAGGACATAGGCTGAAGTTTTAACCGTCTGATCGTGGGCTTCCTATGAAATAAATGAAAGAAAGATAAATAGTATTTTAAAGGTCCCAGTGTATACTGAATAGGGATTCAGGTCAACCTCACGTGCTTGGGGGTAAACATTATCCAATATTTGAGAAGCAGAGATCACGCGTGGAACCAGTGCGGAATTTTAATGGTGAGTGTCATTAGGGGTGCTATTTTCCCAGCTGTAACCAATACAACTTTAAGATCAAATCTATACTAATATATAAAGCTGAAGAGTTTGTTTGTTTGTTTGTTTGAACGCGCTAATCTCAGGAACTACTGGTTCGATTTGAAAAATTCTTTCAGTGTTAGATAGCTTTTTTATCGAGGAAGGCTATAGGCTATATATCATCACGCTACGAGTTACAGAAGCGGAGCAGCAATGAAGAATGTTTCAAAATCGGGGGTATTTTTTCATACTTCGAGCTTCCGCTGCGTACGCTGCGTAAACGGTTAAAGTTACACAAAAGTCATGTATCAGATTATTGTTCTCCGTTTAAAGGTCTGCAAAAAAGTCCGCGACAGCATATGTCTATCTTTTAAGGTTAGCTCACTATAACATATTTTTTGCTAAAAAAATCTGAAATTGACCCCGAAACCTTTAAAGTTCGAGGGAGGGGAAATCCTATGTATAGTGATAAATGAAAGTACCGTGTTATCCCGAATTTAATGCGAGCGAAGCCGCGGGCAAAAGCTAGTGTTGACATACTAGTCAAATAAACTACTCTTACTCATACAATTAGTAACATAAGTAAATACCTTGATATAGTTTAGTCAGTAAAAGTCATCATTGATTGAAAACATGTAATTGATATCAGAGTAAAACATAGGCTTTTTCTCTTTGATTTAAATATTTAACTTTTTACTTTTCATACGCGTTTTATTATCCATAGTAACCCGTCCTTTGTCTATATAATTATCTATATTCGCTTCAGATGTTAGTACTTTCCGAGGCAATGATATCGAAGGAGTCCCGAATTCCTTTCCTGGTTTAGAAATGATCGTTTTGTGCACCACTCTTGGACTGCCAGCTACGTGCTTCACCACATCAACATCCGTCATATAATTCTTTGGTGTAAAATCCGGCTTTTTGCAGCTATTGTGATATCTGGAATCTGATTTGTGAGCAAATGGAATAGGATCATTTTTTATAACATCTTATGTGGGACCTTATAGAAATTTTACTATCTCTTTGTACGTTTATCGGAGACGGATTTCGTGGTGGCATTGGACAATTATTTGCTATCACATCGCTTATACCTTCATTGTAGATAATATTTCTGCCATATTCTGGAAGGTACTGAGATGAGTGGTTCTGATGTTTCTTTTTGAATTTCATGAAAGCTTTTAGCGACTTCGGTTTGATAGGTTCACAGTAATCGTCGCATATATCTGTATCTCTGACAGCTTCATGATGTATTTCAACTGGCACATGTCCAGTCGCATGTCCGCAGTATCCATACTCACCAGGTGCACGACCGCAATCTTGCTTCTTTAGTATTGGCATGGGCATAGGTTGAGTATACATCGGAAAGTTTACAATAGATCCTGCATCTCTTACAGCCATGTCTGACGGCACACAAACATCAGAAGTCTTTGGAGTTGTTGTGATAGGCGTGCATACTCCACAGCAAGCATCATTTAACCTCGGCGTCATAGTGAACCGGTCTGAGAACGTCATAATATTATCTTTGAAACCAGCTGGCTTGATGGTGTTGGATGACGATACACGCGATGGACAGTTTCTACCCACACAGTTTTGGCAGTGGCAGTTGAATTTTGGGTTATCTTCCAGACTCGTTTGAGAGTTGTTCGCTGACGATATCTCCACGTGAGGATTCCATCTTAAAGATTGAATCAAAGACGGATATGCTGGTATGGTAGGTTTCCGTCTAGGCTCGGAGTGTGATTTGTGAGATGTTGCAAACTGTGGAAAGCCCGTGTCTCTGGTGGCGCACTTAAAACTTGACGCGAAATCTCTTGAGTTATTGTTTTGAGGTGATCCTACTGTTTGGGAGATGAGCCGTGCTCTTGCACTCGTTAACATCCTCGCTGCTGTGTAACAGTGACCGAATGTTACTCGACTCGCATACGTCTGTAACGTGTTCTACATGGAAAGAAGAAAGAACATGTTCTTTCTTGGAAATACACAAGGTTATAATTCATAGCGAAATCACGAATTAAATCAAAAAGAAATGGTCATTTTCACGGAAAATTTGTTTATTGCATTTGACATCTGCCAGATCGACAGCTCTATTAAGATTCAGAAGATAGAGTAAGGTTTAGTGAAGAAACTAAACGTAAATTTGGGTAAATATTTGTCTCTATAAATCACAATCTCGAAAGCACAATAATATGACCTTGCTTTAATGAGATTATATAATCTGTTATTAAAAATACTTCCTATTTTGTATTGAATCACCGTTATCGATAACAATGTACATTGCGTCATAAATAAATAACTAAACATAAAAAGGGAAACGTATTTTAGCGGCTGTCCAAACATTTTTCTTACAAGTACGCAAGTGTGAGTAAACAGCTGACGCGACGGAAACACCTAGTTGATCGCGAACCACTTCAATTCATATCCTCGTGACAATAACGGATTGAGTAACATATTTCCTTACAATCTTACCGATGCGTTGTACACAAACAAATTTCGACCTTAAATCTTTAGCGGTACGCTGAGGAATTGATCTAAATGTGCGTTGTCTTAATGTGGTCTTAGCCAATATATGTTGAGCTTCCCCGTCTTCCTTGAGTCTCGTGAAGGGGTCACGAGGGGAGGCACAGGTTCAATTGAGCAGGTCTTATGTCACAGCGCGGCCAAGACGGCAGATGCACGCAATTGCCCGAGTCAAAGATCAGAGGAAGTGGCGGGATGCGCATGCGCAGCTGGGTGACGCGTGCGCGCCACAATTGCCCACTGCACTGGCCAGTGTTAAATGTAATTTATAAGATTTAAAATGATTCTTAAGTTGCAGTTATTTTGTATATTAAAGGAAGCAACAATATGATTATCATCATAATTTGCTAGGCTGTTCCAGGGTGTGTTGTGACTTGTTATGAGTATCTTATCTGATGCTGATAACATTATATCGGCTGTACAGTCCAATACTTAGTCTGATGCTTGTCTCCTCAATACTTTAGGAGTTTGGACTGAAGTTTGTTCTAAAAGTCGACCAATCCGCACTGGACCCGCGTGGATGGCTACGGCCTATGCGCCCTTTACAGGTAGACTCGTACCCTTCGATGGGGACGTGATGATTATTTATAGAATTAAGTATATAAGTATGTTTATTGTTTATTGTAGAGTGTCGGTGGCTCAATGGTGTGGACTATTGCCCTCCTACCGGGAGGGCTGAAGTTCAAATCCCGCCACGTACCAATGTGTATTCGAATTTTCGAAATTATGTGTACGTTATCCGACGCTCTTACGGTGAAGGAAAACATCGTGAGGAAACCTGCGCACGCCTGCGAAGAGATTCAAAGGTTGTGCGTGAAGTCGTCCAATCCGCACTGGGCCCGCGTGGACGACTAAGGTCTAATCACCCTATACGGGTAGGCTCGTGCCCCTCGGTGGGGACGTTTAATGAGCTGATGTGATGATTGTTTGTTAAGTACTCATTGTTCAAGCTCCTCGTCTAAATCGGGGCTATAGGTATAATGCTATATGAGTGTCAGTTATTTATCTATCACCCTACGATATCACACTCCATAGTTTACCACTTAGTGTAACAGCTCATAATTGGTACGGTACCCGCCTATCTGGAATGAACACATTTCCCCATTTTTATGGCCAATAAACATTTTACAACCCGATATGTTGATCGGGGAGTAATTTTAATTGCTGCCCACCGCGTGTTAATATGTGTTTTACGATTGTTTTGGCGTTGTCGTTGCCTCATGATATATACTGGGTTATGTACATGACTATTTATTGCTTGATACATAGAAATTGGGCCACCTAAATCCTAATAAACCCTTCATCTTCTAGACCATCATCAAAGTAAATGAAAAATCATAGCAATTATAAAGAAAGTACCAATACATTAGTATTCATTTCATCTTAAAGGAAAGAAAGAAAAATATTTATTTGGTGTAATTTAAATTATAACATGTTAGTCCTTAAAATAATATTTAAAAAAAATGCTATCAAAATGGTGGCCACTAAGCTTATACCAAGACAGTTTTGTCAAGGCACCGGTTTGCATTGTAAAAAAAAATATTAAAATGAAATAGTAACGATAAACAACCGCACATAACAATAATAATGACAGTTGCTTACCAAATATCAAGTAAATGTTCCAATACTTTGTTTCTTGTTTGTGAAATCTCTTCGAACCGGTGTAGTAAGAGTATCCCCCTCTCTTAAACCTATCACTGTCCACTGCGGGACATAGGCCTCCTCCATTCTGCACGAGATTTAAAATAAATGTAATTTATTTTTACATTACCAATTTAAGTCCGCATCCAAAATTCGTCTGCTCCAACTCGAATCAACATTATGACCGGTCCCTATCATATTACTGATAAGGCGAGCTATGTATGAATTATATTGGTGCTAGATGGCGCTTTGTGAATGTCAGTGGACTATTGATTTATATAAAAAGAAAAGCTACCTACTCCGCAAGCCCAATGCAGATTGATGGGTGTTAATGACCATTGACCATCCTTAGATATATACGGAAAAGCAATAAAGAATTGAACATATTGTAGCCTAGACCGACAGCCAAGTGTTACCACCTGAGTTTTAGAAAAAGAACTTTTTGGGACGTCAAAAAGGGCTTGATAGGGCAAGATTGATTGATTTTCTGTCCTAAAAATGCTGAAATAATCATGTCGTGAAGCCGTTTTTTTAGCTCGTCTAAAAAAAGGTAATCATGTCCGATGAAATAGCAAAAAAGTACTTGTTATCATGTCGAAAACTTCATATTTGCTAACATTTTCAAATCAGTGAAAAAGAGCTAGATTGCTCTTTTCGGGTTAAATCGTTAAAAAAGGAGTTCACCTATACTAAAAAGTGCTAGATCTAGCCACAAAAGGGCTAAGATGGCAACACTGCCGACAGCCTAACGTGTCCTCCAAGCATTCTCGTAGATAGGCGTGCGGGAAAGCTTGTGGGCTAGGTGGACATTAAAGACTGATGATGATGAAACGAAGGGCCCTTTTAACAACGGAAATATTTTAAATGCAGTCAAGTTTTGTTGCATTTTGATAGGCAATAAAACTTAAAATTACATTTAACTATTCTTTCAACAAATACGTACGTACGTTACGTACTTTTAACAAATTAGTACAATAAAACGTTCATTCGTTATCCTTAAATCAGCTTGCATTAATTACCTTTTAATGCCACTGTCGTACAAAAAGCCCATGTAGATATTTATAATCAGTAATCGAATTACGAATTAAACTTTAAATGGTATTTTATTGTGAAATAAACTAAGTATGAAGTCATTATTGCGAAGATCACAAAAGTTATATGTAACATAACCTTAATCTTCAAAACTACCGCAAAATTTACGGCCCGATGGTAATTTTTATCACTGGCAAGTGAACGATCGCATTCGTATATAATCGATAAACGCGTTTTATTACGATAACATAATAAAACTTAACCAACAAAGCGTTTTTGTGTAAATAAAAGTTTTTTAAAACAGTGGGAAAGCGTTGTGAGCTTAGTAAATTGTGCAGTGACATTAAAAATGTTATGGCTGCCATCAATTTGGAAGTGTCACTGCGGGTTTAGGAGCTTTAATTTTTGACATTTACGGCTCTGGCCATGGGCCAGGGGGGTCTTATGTGGCCAATATAGGGACCATAGTGAGGACGGTACGAATTACGAAACGGATTTTTTGACATTGCCACCGATGTGAGATTTTGGAGGACACATCTAATAATAAAGACAACTTGAGTTTGATGAATTCTAAGAATAACTTTGATATTTTTTATTGGAAAACAAAAATAGTTGGTGGAAAACATCACTCAAAGGTTCATATAGGTCCTAAGACAAGTTCCAAAGGCGTTGAAATGACTCATATATAAATAGAAAGGGTTTAAAAGCGCTGTTTTATATTTACGTGTTTAAGTAATTTTAAAAGTAATTATTTGGTTCTGTCTTCTCTTCCTGGTATCATTTATTCAATACCTGAACGATCATGTTATGCTCATCTTTAGTTATCCATATAATAAGTTTCTTTTTGGTACTTCCCATTAGGAAATACTGTTTGGATCAGAACATTTCACCAATCAATATTGATGCTCTGAACCTTAACGAAAAAAATATCTTGAATTTGAACTGAATTTGTAATTTAAAATAAGCAAACATTAAAACTTATTTCCTACCTTAATGGCGCGTCCAATAATGAAATTGAAATACAGTCGTTGTGTTCGTTTTTAACGATTGTCCCCGCACACAACACTACTATATTACGCGTAAAGCAAGGTGACGCGATAACTTTGCCATAAAGGTATACCATGATATATATATGTAATTAAACATATCAACTTGCAGCCTACAGGTGGATAAGTTAAATAATTTTATGCCTATAGATTACTTATTTATCTGTGTTTTTGGATTCCTCCTTTAATTGCTAGATTTCAACTGTTTTGATAAACATTTTAATGGTACGTTGCCATAAAATGTTATAGTCCAATTAGGTTATTGAGAAATGCAAACATTGGTATTTGATGCGAAGTTTTGTTTATGCTAATGTATTGTGACGACCCACTTGGTGTAGCGGTTAAGAGGTCGACTGCAATGCCAAGGGTTTCGGGTTCGATCCCCGGGCAGTACATACATTTGTGTGCATGAACATGTCTGTTTGTAATGGTCTGAGTATTTTCTATGTATAATATGTGTATTTACAAAAAAAAATGTATATAAGTAGGTTTATCCGTTGTTAATAATACAGGCTTCACGCTTAACTTGGGGCTAGATGGCGCTGTGTAAATGTCAGTGGATATTTATTTATTTATTTATTGTATTATATTTTTATTGATATATACTATATATATTCATGACTCATAAACAAAGTTAATATTAACAATAATTGTATACTGTTATCATTTTAAATTATTCGTTCGGTGAGTAATACCTAGTGAGATAGGGTCGATGTTTAGGTGTTTTTTTTTTCATTTTAGTAGTCCCACCCATCAATCCACCCGTTTGGGCCTGCTTAACCCACGTACGGCCTATATGCTGTGCAGTAAGGCCTTTGCCCTGTATTGTGCCGTTATAGGCTTTGGAAATGATGATGATAACAATCTCAGCTATTTCAGTATGTATAAAATATTTGTACATTTTAACATTGTTTAAAAAAGGGTGTTCTGTTGAGTTTTGTTAGTTGCTTCTTTCCCAACAGGCCAAACCACTGAAGCGCTTTTTATTCAAGTATCAAAATTCATTTTTGTGCTTTTCTTTGGTATTTTTTTTAATTTATTTTGTTTTTTGAAGTTCACGACGAAGTGCTTTTATATGCCTAATTTGAATAAATGGATTTTGTTTTTGACTTGACTTTGAAAAACCAAATCTGCTTCATTTCCAAAACAAGTTTACTATGATAATAAATCCAAGATTGCATTTAAGCAAAGACGCATAAGCGTGCATAATAAATAAATATTGAATAATTACGAACTAATGATCCAACCATTAACAAATATTTGTTCTAAATACAAAAACAAATTCAACCCTCATGCACCGTCGGGGCCAGAATGACCCGATAACCATCTGAGCACTAACAAACACGTTACAATTGTTAACGACTGGATATTTTCACAACAAAGACGTTTCCAATTTACAATTTTACAACTAATAGTTTTTGAGTAACTTATTGTTAGGCAGTTAAAGTCGAATTTTGTCTGATTTGACAGCACAAAAGAGCTATAAAAGCGATAACAGGCGCCCCGCGGAGATACTCTCTGGTCTTTTGTACGGTAATTTATTTCCTATCACCCCTCTTGTAGTAGCGTGATGGTACCGAGCCTCATTAGATATTGTATGCATTCGTTTCAAAGTTATAATTTGTTTTTTTCTTTCACTCGTCGGTTTATTAAGCGGTAAATAACGGGCCTTTCGATCTGACTGTTTGGGGTTAACTTTTCGGAATAAAATGCATTATTTGATTTTAATTTGACTCGGGTTCTGGTTCGCAATTTACTTAACAAATAAATACTACATAATAATATTCAAAAGTTGTAAGTCAGAGTTACAAACTTTAACTTTGTTCGGACAAAGTAAGTACGTTTGTAAGTACGCCCTACGGCTCTTCGTAGGTACTCCTATCGAATTATGGTTTTATACAATTAATTAATCAACCAGCCATTAACGTCTCACTAAAAGGGACAGGCGTTTTCACACAATATAGCTATGAGACATAGATAAACCATAAACTAAC
The DNA here is from genome assembly GCA_019425675.1 of Leucinodes orbonalis. Lineage (NCBI taxonomy): Eukaryota > Metazoa > Arthropoda > Insecta > Lepidoptera > Crambidae > Leucinodes > Leucinodes orbonalis. Next base: position 112,455 of record PQWD01000646.1, read on the forward strand.
AAGATAATCTCAATCAATAAAGATAACGCGGCAAAAGCCTGCCCATCGCGTCAGTTGGGCAGAATTTTCATTAATAATCATGTCACTCGCTACATGTCATAGTAACATAGCAGTATGCTCGTACTTTTGATTTTGTACCCTTTTCATGACGCGTTAAGATCAAAATTTAATGAATTTTTAGTCATAAATAACAATAAGTCAATGCATGTGTTAAGCGGCTCGGACATATTGGTTGATATTTTTGAATTGTTCATCGAATTAGTTTATTGGGTCATCATACATCGTAGTCATCAGCTTAACATGCCTTCCACAGCACCGAGTGACTCAGGATAATATTTTTCGGTTACCGATTCAATGCCAAACTATTGCAATATGTTATTGTTAGTACATATCCACTACGGCATTGACCCTTCCTTTGTACCTGCTACTAATAACACAGTGAACTATTTGCCCCACTTTCAGATCAGGTGTTCGCCCCACATTGTCTGGTGCAATATTTATTTAATTGCACCGCCAACAATCGATTCCGAAGACAATTGGTGTTTTGCTCGCATCAATGTGAAAACCTCGTGCACAATTGTATTTATATTTAACCTATAATATTTTTTTACACGTGCCTCCGTTAATTAATGTTTGCAAATATAAATATATTTTGACGTTGCATTGACGTCATTTGAGTTATGAGTAAAATAAAAGTTGTTTTATTATACACGAGCAAGCGTTGTCGCGAAACTATTAATGACAGTAAACAATGTTTTATTATATATTTGATATTTATTTACAGTAATTGCTGTTAACACAGTCATTATCAGGTTGGTACCTTGTGACGGGGCAATAAAATTGTTGTGCGAGGCCAATGTCAGGCGCAGGGTTAAGTACCGTTACACGAATCGTGAATTCGTGAATAGTAAATTTGAATTCGAAAGACAAAGTTTGAGTTCAATATTACCTCAATCTCACATTTCTACCAGTATTATAAAAAATAAAAACTAAATTTTAGTTTGTATTTTTTATACACACACACAGATAAATAAACAAGCAAACGATCCACATGATAGTAAGTTATATCGCCAACCACGAACCTTTCCATCTCTTTGCAGACATGCGCAGGGTTTTCTCACGATGTTTTCCATCACAGTAACAGCTTCGAAAATCATAAATATAGTTTCGAAAACACATTAGTATGTGGCAGAATTAGAACCTGCACCCTCCAGATTCCTATCCGGATCAAGCAACAGTCCGCACAAGTGATCCCCCGACGCTCTTATAGTTAATTTGTCAAGATTGTTTTTCATAAACGGTATATCATGTATAGTAAACAAATACTTAAGCGAGATCGCCAAGCATCAAAGCTCAACCGAAAACCTGTGAATAATTAAAAAGGCTCGCCAAGGCTTCGAATCGGCCACAAACAATGACCGCGGGCAGGTGCCACGCCGGGAACCTAATATAAATGTTATAAAATTAATGTTTTATTTTGGCAAGCGGAGACGGCAGTGCGCAGCTTCTTTGGTACAACTATATAAGCGGTAGAGCCTTTATTACGGAATGACTTATCGCTGTTGGAAACAGGTGGCCTTCACAGCTTCACCGAACAATTGCAATGTAGATGGCTCTCAGCCCAAAAAAATATGCAAGTAGCCTAACGTCCCAGGGTGGGTCGCGAGCCTTGGCGTTCTCTCTCTATGTCCATATTTTTATGTACCATATTCTGCAAATAATGATGGTTAAATGATTCTAATGAGAGCGTCAGTGGCTCAATAGTGTGGACCGTTGCCTTCCTACCGGGAGGGCACAAGAACGAATCTCGATAAGTACCAATGTGTTTTCGAATTCTCAAAATTATATGTACGTTATCCGACGCTCTTACGGTGAAGGAAAACATCGTGAGGAAATCCGCATTGGGCCCGCGTGGAAGACTAAGGCCTATATACTCTCTTTACGGGTAGGTTAGTGCCCCTCGGGGACCTTTAATGAGCTGATAATGATGATGATGAAATTATTATGAAAGGCCGCGTGGAAGCTATTAAATTTCTTTATTTGATAAAAACGCTGTACCTTGTGCCTTAGAGTGCACGGCATTTGACCCCACCGGGGGGTCCGAGCCGCGCTCATCAGCCCACGAAAAGCGCGCGCGCAGCCGCTCAACAGGTGCGTGACATATCCCCGACTGAGCGGCCTTAGAGTTCAAAGCCTCAGCTCTATTTGCTCATTTGACATTACGACACTTCACAATAGGCATGATGACTGGGTCCTGTAATCTAAGAACTATTTATATTATTACAAATCTGGGTTAAAAATAACGATGTGCTTACTCTCAGCCCGAAAACTCATGTTTTATGAATTTTATTAGTCTTCAAAGATGGGTGGGCAAGTCCATTTTTAAAGTACATTAATTGTCAAAAATTGTAAATAAAGGATAACACATATAACTTAAAGCAACTTTTGCTATTATACCATTTGAATAAACGCAACATTTAATATAGTTGTAGTACAAAATTCACAAACTATGCATACAAATTACTGAGGCATGACGTCATAACTAGGTAGCCATTTTTATGAAGCGTTTTTGGGAAAGTCCATTATTGTGTTTTTAGAATTGAAAAATCTCTGTGAGTTTTAATGTTAACGGAGTAATTTTTTTACCAATGTTCCTATTATAATGCGGTCCATGGATATAATAGCAGAAAAAAAAATTGTCATCATCCCTACGGCCCAATGCAGAGCACAAGCCTTCAGTGCCTGCAGTAAACGGGACGGTCAGTGCGATCACCTGGTGGTAAGTGATACGCCTGACCATGACAGAAGCAATGTTGAAGGAAATTTAAAACATTGGGTAGTCATTATTTTTCCGTTAACACTGCTGTGCGCCTGTCACCTGAGACAACAGATGTCTCTTATACCCGGTAATTTTACCAACTATAGTGCCCTCATTCCGAAACACAAAAGTGCATAACATTCGCGTTTCACGGGACGATATCTGGCATTGCGGTAATACCTACCTAGTTGACTCAGTACCTACCGAGTCTACCACAGAGTAAGATAAGCTATGGGAAGATTGGGCCGTTACCCATCCACGCGGATTAGGTGACAACTCATCCGCAAAATATTTCATCCGCAGATGAGTTGCCATCCTTTTCAAATTGTTAGGCGTCGATACATCTGCAAGTGGTGTCGCTGTTGGAAAAGTTGTTACAAATCGATGTGGTAATTTCAGCCAAAATGACAAACATTAGTTCAATACAATTTGTATCTCTCTTCACCTATCGCAGTCCACTGCTGGACATAGGTCTCCCCCATTTGCGCCAGACATCCGGTCCTCCGCTTTTCTCACCAGCTCCCCACCAGCGACCTTCCGCAGTCGTCGGTCCATCGGCCGGAGGGCGTCCTACGCTACGCTTGCCAAGACGCGGTCTCACTCCAGAACTCGTCTGCTCCAACGGCCATCGGTTCTACGACATACGTGACCAGCCCACTGCCACTTCAACTTGCTGATCCGGCGGGCATGTCGGTAACTTTATTCTCTTGCGGATTAAATCATTTCTGATCTTATCCCCAAGAGAGACTCCAAGCATAGCTCGCTCCATTGCGCGTTGAGTGACTTTGAAACTTGTGAACCAATCCCGCAGTCAGTGTCCATGTCTCAGCTGCGTATGTTAGCACGGTAGGACGCATTGCTCAAAGACTTTCGTCTTAAGCATTGCGGATAGTTGACGTTAAGACATGACGTAGCTTACCGAATGCCCCAGCCCAACTGAACCCTCCTACTAGCCTCCTTCTCGAAGTTATGCCGGCCAAGTTGGATGGTTTGGCCCAGGTAGATATACTCCTGCACAACCTCGAGACGGACGCCATCGACGCATATCGGTTGTGGCATGACACGACTGTTGAACATGACTTTGTCTTGTCCAAATTATGCCAAGCCCAACTCGTCGGGAAGATTCATTTAGGCTGTTCAGCATCTCCGCAAGCTCTTCCGATGACTCTGCCACGATGACGATATCGTCAGCAAAACGAAGATGAGAAATAAACTCTCCATTGACGTTGACGCCTCGTCAGACCAGTCCAGGGTCTTGAAGACATCCTCCAATGCGTTTGTGAACAGTTTCGGGGATATTACATCCCCCTGTCTCACACCACGACGCAATTGGATGGGTCTTGTCCGCGGTCTTGGATCTGAACGGTCATCGTCGCTGCGTTGGAGAGACACTTCATCACCTCGATATATCGCCAGTCGAACCGCATCGCTGCAGAGCCTCCAGAACAATTGTATGGCTCGGAAAAATTTTAAATATGGGAAATCATTTATAAAAATAATAGGACCATACAAGCAAACAGATTTACACACACATTTTATATTTTTCCAAATCTCGACCTCATGTTTATGTATAGTTTCCTGGTACTTTTTCATGAGTTTTTTTTTGTTGTAAAAAGCACTTGTGTTTGCTTATATGATGGGATTATATGGAGTTGCTCGGGATGTTAAATGATGAATGAATTGCTATGCGCCTTTTTTGCCTGGACATGGAAAGCAGATCTTGGAACAAAATGTCCAGAAGTGAACTGCAAAGGTAGAAGAAAGAGAAAGAGACGCTACGCACGATGAGGTTTAAAAGAAATGAAATTTAATTACATTTTAGCTATAATAACAATTTAGGTAAATCATTATAATCCAATTTTAATTTAATTGACGAGGGGGTCATTTCCCTCACCTGGTGATAAGTGACCTGACCATGACAGATGCAGTGTAAATGAAAATAGACAGGAAAAATAAAAAATTTTTTCTTAAAAATTTGACTTCAATGATGACGTAATGCCATACACATAATGCAATTATGGACGGAGTGACAGATGGAAATTTTAACATAAAACAATACGTTTTCTTTGTTTATATAACAAAACAGGCCGCTGTATAATTAATATGTTAACACATAAATAATCGTGTTCTTATTAATTTGACCCGTGACAATAAATAAAACATTCCTGGATATTTTAATATTTTTTTCTGAGTCATTGCCATTTCTGTGTGATTTATGCACTTGGGGCCATAGATCGTGATTAGGCGCGCAGCGTGCTCGAATTCTTAGGCACCATTTTGTATAACATACAGAAGGCGCACTGCTGAACAGAAGTACAGCGATTTTTACCTCTCTCTCTCTTCTTCAACCTATTGCAGTCCACTGCTGGTCATAGGCCTCCCCCTTTTGGCCTAACATCCCGGTCCTCCGCTTTTCTCATCCAGCTTCCACCAGCGACCTTTCGCAAGTCGTCGGTCCATCGGGCCGGAGGGCGTCCTACGCTACGCTTGCCAAGGCGCGGTCGCCTCTCCAGAATTTGCCTGCTCCAACGGCCATTGGTTCAAACACTATTTATATAACTCTTTCACGATTTTATCTGTGATCATAAGTCTTTCGGCAGCAAACCAAAAATGGATTCGTCAATAAAATGAAAATGATTAAACGAAAAATAAATTAGTAAATTCAAAAGTGTCTAATAAAGACAAATATTAATAAAAAACATTGAGTTTGAATTTCAGTCAAATCCTCGCATATCCTTCTGTATGTCACAATTCATTGACGGACAACAAATTGAGATGTCTGTAATTATTTACCCGCACGTCATTAGGCGGTTAAAAGAACTAAAATAATATTAACTATTGATCGGGTACCTTTTTTAACACAATGATTAATTTGTAGTTAAGAAAAATAGTTTTGTAATCAGAGTACAAGTATATTGATTTATGTGTTTTTAACCTTAAGAACTGCTTAAGTCTCCTTAAGTTAAGATATAATTCAAACTACTTGTAAGAATAGTCCAGTTGTCTTGATGATGTAGGTGGAAGTTTGATTGACGTTTTCAAGTGAAGCAACGATGGTTATGGTCGGGTAAGGGATGGTAGACGGAAAAATACTATCTCTAATCACGATAACTACATTTCTAAGAAAGGTAGTCATTCGGCAGGGAGGATGAGTTTGGTTTAATTCTTAAATTTGAAGAATCTTGAATAACTCTTCAAGACCAAGGTTTTCTGTTGTCCAAGGGGCATCCATCGGCACAAGGCCCTATTCTTCTGAAACAAAAACAAGGTTACCTGCCCTTCCCCTGAATTTCCGTCGAAAAGTTAGCATCGGAAAAGTTTGGCTGAAAAATATTTCATTAACTTTATTCGCAATTCCTATCCAACCTCCTCTATCGACATTTCGCAAGTCAAAGGTAGAAACATAACTAATTATATTAGAATATAAAAAGGGTTAGTGTTTATAAATATAACTGCGTAAATCTTAATGCGTCCAAACACCCAACATAACACTCAAACAGTTTTAAGAAGTTGATATACGAGTAATTATAACACCGCTGTTATGAAAGTTTGAATGTATACGAACAGCAAAGCTTGTCACTCAACTCTTTGAGTTGCTCACACCAAAGCTCGTAAAGGTGCAGTAAATTAAATTTTATAATTGTTTACGTCCGAACTGATGTAAACAATGCATAGTTGTGTTTTACATTTGTAAAGTGCCACAACACGAGGCCCTCGCTCTTTCATTTCTCAATATAACAGCAATAAATTGTTATTCCTCCGTGGTACCAAGCAGACCACTTGCAGCTACTAAGTTACTTAACCTAAACTTCTATATTCGACTTTATTCTTAACCTTTTAAAGTTTAATATCAGCCTTTCATTGTCTTTGCCAAACTTTACAACTGTCGTATATTACAAGTTTTTTTCTATCATTCCTATAGTTTTATGGTGCCCCTGAATGGCCACTATTCAACAAAGGGCTTTCTGTGCAAAGGTCCGTTTAATTTGTTTTGGTTACATTGAATTGTGCTATTGTTTCACTTATTTATTGTGCTGATCTCGGTTTTGTCCGGGAATCGACGGGAGATGATGCATGAAAGGCCTAAATGACATTTGCATTTCTGTTGACATGAGTTTAGCTGAAAAAAATCTAAGGAAGTTCCATTGGTGACAATGTGCCCACTGTGCTTGGCAATTTTTATGTTATCGTGGAATGTTTGATGGAATTCTGAAGAGAATAGCATCATCTTGCTGTGAGTTTAGGATATTACCTAAGTAGCTAAAATCAATTTATATCACTTGGAAGCACTCTACAAGTTATAGTCTAATTTCCACTCATAACTTATTGTAATATATATGCAAAAGAATATTCTATTGACTGTACGTTGTAAACAAATGAATACAGAAGCTAGAAACCTTTCGACTTTTTGTTAGACATGCTTTTAATAATGCTTTACATATTTTTTTACAAAATGTTTAATATCATCATATTTATCAAAATGTCTGTTTTTTTCAGCCCGTAAGAGTAAGAGTTCCATGGCTTGTGTCTATGATATGAAGCGTTTAGCCATAATTTCCACGTTTGGTTGTCGGGTATAGCAGTATCCGTGAAAATGTAGGTGTAATGAAATAGCATTCTTACGGTGAAGGAAGCAACGTGAGGAAACCTGCGCACGCCTGCGAAGAGATTCAAAGGTTGTGCGTGAAGTCGGCCAATCCGCAATGGGCCCGCGTGGACGAACACCGATAATGAGCAGATGATGATGAAAGAGAACAACTACCCGTTCTCTTCTGTTTTATCCTAAAGCTGCCGCCGACACACGCCTTAAGTCACAAAATGTTACGTACTGAAAATATGGTTATTATTTATATGAATGTTTAGTAATAAGTTTTTATTATTTGCTTGGTCTATTCACCTTAGATAGTGTTTTACCAATGTAAACAACTGCTGTTAAATTTTAATAATGAATGGACATTGAACTGATTGTATTCATGATTAGTTATGGATATTTTAAAAATGAAGCATAAGAATTTAACCATATGTTATGGACTCTTTAGTTATATTTGTACAAATGAATTATAGTCTCGGTTTGCTTTGAAATTGAAATTGAAAAATGCTTTGTTCAAAAAATTTTTACAGATACTTTTGAATCGTCAAAACAGTACATATATTTTTTTTTATTAAATCTAATGACTCTGCCACCGGTTCGGAATGCTGCCATCCAACGAGAAGATCCCGGCAAGAAACTCGTGGGTTACTCTTTTCAATAATTTTTTACAGAATTTGGTTTTAGAGAATTTATGTTATTAATGTTGTCAAATGGCCATCAGTCAAATGTTGATTTATAAAGCAAAACATAACTTCTTAATTATTGTATTGATCTATTATTAAAACACGATCATATCATAGTGACCATGTTCGTTCCGCTACTGTTCCAATGCGTATAACAGCTTTTGATTAATTTGTGCTCTCTATATGCCCGTGCCTTGGAATATATATTTATTACTTAAAATGACTAAATTTAATAATTTAAAAGTTGGTTTATATAACGCTGGTCACTGTGCACGAAACATGAGGATATCATCGTCGCTATAGAGAACTTGTCCCCAGATATAATGGCAATTAATGAGACCTGGTTGAGAACAGGTCAGGAAGACAGGGCTCCTAAGTTGTCTGGATTTCGTTTATTGCATACCCAAGACCGGATCACATTCGCGGAGGGCGTGGAGGCGGAGGTTTTTACCTGCGTGGACTTTTGTTCAGGTGTGCGTACATCCTGTAGTGCCCTCGGTGGAGCAGATGTGGCTCAGGGTACACTCATGCGGTCGTGACATCATAGTTGGTACCGCTTACAGGCCACCTTGATGGATGTCGACACTTTTTTCGAGGCAATGACATACACTATTATTTCACTTGACACTCATGATGTATGATACTTCTGGGGGACTTTAACATTGATCTGTGTTGCCCAAACAGTAGCTTGTCACAATCATTAAAGCAATTTTTACATTGTACTGGACTAAAACAAATTATTGAAGAGCCAACCCATTCACAGCTCACAGTCAAACTTTAATAGATGTGATTTGCACAGACATAAGTGTATTTAATGTTCTAGTCAATCATTCCCCATCTCTTGGAGGTCATGCAATGCTATTAGCGGAAATAAAAATAAAAAAAGA